>CM038359.1:7793961-8016993 GCA_021464625.1 Proterorhinus semilunaris
CATAACCATACGCATAACCATACACATAACCATACACATAACCATACACATAACCATACACATAACCATACACATAACTACACACATAACCATACACATAACCATACACATAACCACACACATAACTACACGCTTAACCATACACATAACTACACACATAACCATACACATAACCATACACATAACCATACACATCACCCCAGACTTAACCACACGCTTAACCACACACATAACCATACACATAACCATACACATGACTACACTCATAACCATACACATAACCATACACATAATCATACAGATAACCATACACATAACCATACACATAACCATACACATAACTACACACGTAACCATACACATAACCATACACATAACCACACACATAACTACACGCTTAACCATACACATAACCATACACATAACCATACACATCACCCCAGACTTAACCACACGCTTAACCACACACATAACCATACACATAACCATACACATAACTACACACATAACCATACACATAACCATACACATAACCACACACATGACTACACACATAACCATACACATAACCATACACATAACCATACAGATAACCATACACATAACCATACGCATAACCATACACATAACCATACACATAACCATACATATTACCATACACATAACCATACACATCACCCCAGACTTAACCACACGCTTAACCACACACATAACCATACACATAACCATACACATGACTACACTCATAACCATACACATAACCATACACATAACCATACAGATAACCATACACATAACCATACACATGACTACACTCATAACCATACACATAACCATACACATAACCATACGCATAACCATACACATAACCATACACATAACCATACACATAACCATACACATAACCATACACATAACCACACACATAACCATACACATAACCATTAACATAACTACACACTTAACCATACACATAACTACACACATAACCATACACATAACCATACACATAACCATACACATCACCCCAGACTTAACCACACGCTTAACCACACACATAACCATACACATAACCATACACATGACTACACTCATAACCATACACATAACCATACACATAACCATACAGATAACCATACACATAACCATACGCATAACCATACACATAACCATACGCATAACCATACACATAACCATACACATAACCATACACATAACCACACACATAACCATACACATGACTACACACATAACCATACACATAACCATACACATAACCATACACATAACCATACACATAACCACACACATAACCATACACATAACCATACGCATAACCATACACATAACCACACACATAACCATACACATGACTACACACATAACCATACACATAACCATACACATAACCATACACATAACCACACACATAACCATACACATGACTACACACATAACCATACACATAACCATACACATAACCATACGCATAACCATACACATAACCATACACATAACCATACACATAACCATACACATAACCATACACATAACCATACACATGACCATACACATAACCACACACATAACCATACACATAACCATACACATAACCATACACATAACTACACACATAACCATACACATAACCATACACATAACCACACACATAACCATACACATAACCACACACATAACCACACACTTAACCATACACATAACCATACACATAACCACACACATAACCACACGCTTAACCATACACATAACCATACACATAACCACACGCTTAACCATACACATAACCATACACATAACCACACGCTTAACCATACACATAACCATACACATAACCACACGCTTAACCATACACATAACCATACACATAACCATACACATAACCACACACATAACCACACGCTTAACCATACACATAACCATACACATAACCACACACATAACTACACGCTTAACCATACACATAACCATACACATAACCATACACATAACCATACACATAACCACACACATAACCACACACATAACCACATGCTTAACCATACACATAACCATACACATAACCACACACATAACCATACACATAACCACACACATAATCATACACATAACCACACACATAACCACACACATAACCACACGCTTAACCATACACATAACCATAAACATAACCATACACATAACCACACACATAACCATAAACATTACCACACACATAACCACACACATAACCACACACAAAACTACACACATAACCCCACACATAACCACACAAAACTACACACATAACCATACGCATAACCATACACATAACCATACACATAACCATACACATAACCATACACATAACCATACACATAACTACACACATAACCATACACATAACCATACACATAACCACACACATAACTACACGCTTAACCATACACATAACTACACACATAACCATACACATAACCATACACATAACCATACACATCACCCCAGACTTAACCACACGCTTAACCACACACATAACCATACACATAACCATACACATGACTACACTCATAACCATACACATAACCATACACATAATCATACAGATAACCATACACATAACCATACACATAACCATACACATAACTACACACGTAACCATACACATAACCATACACATAACCACACACATAACTACACGCTTAACCATACACATAACCATACACATAACCATACACATCACCCCAGACTTAACCACACGCTTAACCACACACATAACCATACACATAACCATACACATAACTACACACATAACCATACACATAACCATACACATAACCACACACATGACTACACACATAACCATACACATAACCATACACATAACCATACAGATAACCATACACATAACCATACGCATAACCATACACATAACCATACACATAACCATACATATTACCATACACATAACCATACACATCACCCCAGACTTAACCACACGCTTAACCACACACATAACCATACACATAACCATACACATGACTACACTCATAACCATACACATAACCATACACATAACCATACAGATAACCATACACATAACCATACACATGACTACACTCATAACCATACACATAACCATACACATAACCATACGCATAACCATACACATAACCATACACATAACCATACACATAACCATACACATAACCATACACATAACCACACACATAACCATACACATAACCATTAACATAACTACACACTTAACCATACACATAACTACACACATAACCATACACATAACCATACACATAACCATACACATCACCCCAGACTTAACCACACGCTTAACCACACACATAACCATACACATAACCATACACATGACTACACTCATAACCATACACATAACCATACACATAACCATACAGATAACCATACACATAACCATACGCATAACCATACACATAACCATACGCATAACCATACACATAACCATACACATAACCATACACATAACCACACACATAACCATACACATGACTACACACATAACCATACACATAACCATACACATAACCACACACATAACCATACACATACCCATACACATAACCACACACATAACCATACACATAACCATACACATAACCACACACATAACCACACAAAACTACACACATAACCATACACATAACCATACACATCACCCCAGACTTAACTACACACATAACCATACAAATAACCACACACATAACCACACACATAACCACACACATAACCATACACATAAACATAACCATACACATAACCACACACATAACCACACACATAACCCCACACATAACCACACACATAACCACATACATAACCACACACATAACCCCACTCATAACCATACACATAACCATACACATAACCACACACATAACCACACAAATAACCCCACACATAACCATACACATAACCATACACATAACCACACACATAACCACACACATAACCACACACATAACCATACACATAACCACACACATAACCACACACATAACCACACACATAACAATAAACATAACCACACACATAACCATACACATAACCACACACATAACCATACACATAACCATACACATAACCCCACACATAACCACACACAAAACTACACACATAACCAGACACATAACCACACACATAACTACACACTTAACCACACACATAACCACACACATAACCACACACATAACCCCACACATAACCACACACGTAACCATACACATAACCATACACATAACCACACACAAAACTACACACATAACCAGACACATAACCACACACATCACCCCAGACTTAACCACACACATAACCACACACATAACCACACACATAACCACACACATACCTACACACATAACCACACGCTTAACCACACACATAACCCCACACATAACCACACACATAACCCCACACATACCTACACACATCACCCCAGACTTAACCACACACATAACTACACACATAACCAGACACATAACTACACATATAACTACAAATGTAAACATGCAAGTAAACACACACATAAATGCATAAGAGCAGTAGAACTTTAGGAGTTGCTGTTATTGTAGTTATTCAATAGTTTTCTTTTTCGCCCGATAACACTGAATGGACTAGTCTTAAACTGTTGAATAATCATGGATGTCTCTCCGGGTGGAGTAAAGGAAACTGTTAATAGAACAGACCTCATGTTGTAAGACAATGTGTGAATGATGGATGTTATGTTTGTATAAAAAGCAGCCTGTGTATGTTGGTCCACTCCTCTTCAATAGCTTTGCGAAGTTGCTGGATATTGGCAGGAACTGAAACACAATGTCATATATGCCGATCCAGAGCATTCTAAACATGTCCTGTGAGTATCTTGGCCATGCAAGAACAGGGATGTTTTTAGCTTCAGGAATTGGGGCCATGTATTATTACGCTGCAACATGGTGGACAGCAGCAGATGAGCTTCCCTGATAGTTCCTGACAGTCTTTGGTTATGTCCGGGCTGGTCCCAGACGATCTTGGACGTGAATGTACTGGATGTGGAGGTCCTGGTCTGATCTGGTTACACCTTTGGTTGGATGTGCTGACAAATCTTCTGTAACACCTTTGGACATGGCTTATGGTGGAGAAATGAACATTCAATGCATGGACACAGCTCTGTTGGACATACAGACAGCGGACCACCTACATGCTCCCTCGAAGCCTGCCACATATGTGGCATTGTGCTGTGTGAAACTGGACATTTTAAAGTGGACTTTTATCAGGGCCGCTGCTAGCCATTTTGGTGCCCTAAGCAGAAATGTCCGGTGGTGCCTCTGTGTAGACTCATATGTGGAAGTGATCACTTGCAGTGAGCAGAGCCCTCTCTCCTGACTCCATGAATCCTGATCTAAAGTTAGATTTAACTGCTGGCTCCCGTCAGAATGGCATGTCACTGAACACCCGGAGTTTTACACATGGGATTAAAGCTCGTGGAGTACGTTTTCCTCACATTGTCATTGTAAGCCCGGGAGTAATCCTCGTGACCAACTACATCGTATCAAATGGCTATATCAACCATTACGGCAGACACTCATCTGAGAGAGAAATCATTTAAAGGCACACCGTGTAACATTTTTGAATATACTGTTGCCATACCACAAACCATGCTCCTAATGACCAGCTGGCCTTTTACACGTAAGACATACTTGTTGTGAGTAGAAATCAAACAGTAAAAGTGCCACACCCAAACTGATTATGCAGTTATCAGGTTGCCTTACGTCTGTCAAGGAGTAAATTGGAGACTGATTTTTTTTTTTTCTAAACCGTGTATCTATTCAGAAGCCCCTTATGAGAGACCAACAGGCCCGGTTAGAACCATGAGGCCGTCCTTCTGTGGACCCACCACCTGCAGGAGGAGCCAGAGGGGCTGGTGCAATGTGATTTGGGCAGCTCCAACAGCTGCCCCCACGACCCGGCAACGGACAAGTGGAAGAAAATGGATGGATGGATGTATTTATTTTGAAAATGCTAAATCCTGCTCCAAATGTTATATTTAACCACATTGAACATACACAATGAATGAATGTAAATTGGGTATTACAGTCTGAGTTCATCCAGGCCAGGACATTCCACTCGGAGCAGATGACCACTGTTCAGCTGCTGCTCTGGACAGAACCTCACGAGAGGTGTCTGCTTTCTCTGCTCATTACAGAACGCTGTGGCAGGGTCACCAGGTGCTCTTGAGGTTATCCAAATGACTTTGATGGACGGGCAGAAGTGCAGACAGAAAATGGCTTTTTCAATCAGTTTCAACCCATATAGTACACATGCAATCAACAAAAGTAAATTTCAAGAACAACCATCTCGTTGGTTTTTCATGTTTTTTTCGATAGCACTTCAATAGTATGTTATAATATTTGTAGTATACTTGTGAGTATGTGAGTTATGTGGCAAGCAAGGTTCTGAAGTATGTCCACATTTTTGTCCAAGGTCGCTGTCCAGGGTGCTGAAAACCGAGCCTCGCGTACACGGATGTAGTGGATATGAAATGCAGCGTAATCCTTATGTTCCATTATAGGCTTTTTGTGCCACTTTTTTGATGGCTGTAAAGATATTGTAGATGCAATTTTTTTCAAACTTTCCTCACATAATTATGTTAATACACTTCAGTTCTGCACAAAACTACAAAAGTTTGAAAAAAATATCAAAACATTAAACCATTTTATCGCCAATTTGATAAAAGAACAAAATAAAACACACGGAAATTGCTAATTTTCCATCTAAAATGAGTTTGGGCAGAAATTGGATTTACATTTTAAAAATGCGTTGGGTATGTCAAAGATCAGCAACAACTGATTTTGATAGTTTTTCAGTTTTTATGTAAAGTTGAGTTTTCATGTTTTCTCCCCAATGTCACGTTAGTGTCATTTCATGCCCCATTGACTTTCTTTATAAACTCACTTATTCATTGCTCTGCCATCACACTATCAAGTTACACATTCAACATTATTTGTGGTTTAACATTTGTGATTTTATACTCCTAGTGAAATGTGAGTTTTTACAGTAAAAATAGGACGGTGTAAACAAGGCTCTATTTCCCTCTCTATTGGCTCCATTGGTCCACTGGACAGTTGTTACAGTAGTCAAGTCTGTTATTAATGTGCTTTCATTGACAGGAGATTTGTGATGACCCTCAATTCATCATCGACGGAGCCAGCAGGACAGACATCTGCCAAGGAGAGCTGGGTATGTCACTGTTTGGGCAAGTCTGGTGGAGGCAACTGCTCGGGAAAGTGTCAGACCCAGCCTTTGGAGAAGCAACATCAGTCTATTGTTGAACGAAGAGGAATATTAGAAAGTGCTTCCATTTGTAGTTGAGAACCTCCTGCCTAACTGGCCGTGTGTGTCCTCAGGTGACTGCTGGTTGCTGGCGGCCATCGCCTGTCTCACTCTGAACGAGAAGCTTCTGTACAGAGTCATCCCTCCAGACCAGAGCTTCACGGAGAATTACGCCGGCATCTTCCACTTCCAGGTTTGTGACACAGAGCCACCATCGTGGGACCCACTAATGAGTTGCGTTCACGTGACATCCCGACAAGCTCAAGAGTCTATAGCTTCAAATGGAGGTAGTGGGCAAGAAGATTTCTACTGCAGTAACTAAGGTCAGAGTCAAAATGAAACGACATGAAAAAAATATATTTCTGTCATTACTTGACCCACATCACAGCCTCAGGCTTAGGTAACGCTATGTGAGGACACAGCTCGAGACATGTAAAAACCTTTTTCTGTTCACTGTTTAAACATACACCAAATTATGTGTATTGCAAATTGTGTCGATTACAAAACAAATATTTTGACACAATGTTGTCTTTACTACATTCACATGTTTTAAAAACAGAGCATCAGCTCTTTTGCAACACTGCTGACACAAACCAAATCTCCACTGTCCAGAAGCTGTGATTTCATAGGATTTACTCGCTCTTCAATTACTCTATCACATTCAGGACTTGGGGACAATTTGTTTGCATAGGTGTGTTTTGGGGAATCTGTTTCCGGGTACAGTCCCATGTAAATTCAATATGAGGCCAAATCATCTTTATGCACAACCTGCAACCTGAGACACAGGCCCAATCGTACCATTAAATCTCATCTGAGCAAATTTACAGGACAAAAGGGAGAATAGAGAAATGCATGTTTGAAACTATTTCCTGCAGCATCTTTACAATTCAAAGGAGATGTGAATGTCTCAGACAGCTTCTCGCCTGCCACGCCCATCGACGTTACCACGCGGCCACTCAGCTTGGGTTTGGAAGTCAAACTACTAACTCAAACCACAGAATTACTAGCCCCTGAATCGACTAAAAAAGTTATGTTTTCGCCAGCTACAATCATGTTGTATTCAGGGCACATTTGTTTACATTTGTCAAAGGTGTCTGCTTTGCGTGGGCGCTTTATCTCGTCCACTTTTGGGTCCTCGTGCGCCCCAACGTATGTGTAGCAGGTATTGGCCGGTACGATCACCGCTAACAGTTTATAATATTTGTGGGGAAGGATTGGGTGTCTTTCTGTAAACAAATAAATAAGGAGACGGAGTCAAATATCATCGGTGCTGCGTCCAGGCTCTCTGCTTGCCAACTTTACTTGTTCTCTTGCACAATATAAAACACAATATCCTTATGATCATTTAGTATACAGAAATCCAAACATACAGTTGATTATAAATTCTCCAAATTTAGCTTTTTACTAATTACACACATGTCAACTTGACATTGTCATAGCTTTGGCACTGAGACTACACTTTTTTTTGTACTTTCAGTAAAACAAAATAACAATTTCAAATATTTAACGAGGCCGAAAACGCAAACAAAATGACGGTGAGCCAATTTCTAAGAGGTATGTCGGCTAACGGCTAGCGCGCGAATAGCATAAAACTAATTGCCTTAAACTACAATAAAAACAGTCTATCATCGACTAGCACCCCATATAGCATGAGCTATTTTTAACGGGCTTCATATGAGCCAACAGTTATGTTAGGTGCGACTGTACAAACCTGTAAACAAATAAATAAGGAGACGGAGTCAAATATCATCGGTGCTGCGTCCAGGCTCTCTGCTTGCCAACTGACGAGGAGCAGGAGTGAACGCACTAAAACCGTCTCCCAATCAGCGCTGCCCTCTAGCGGTAGGCGTCGATACTACTTTCATTTTTCAAATCTTACTCTAATATGTATTATAATAAAACTAAAACTATGTGACCACACATAGTGGGCGTCACACGCTCCCTGACTAAAGAAAAGATGGCTCCCGACATAAACTAAAATATTAAATTTCCTCATAACCAAAACATATCAACTTCAATATATATATATACTTTTTTTTTTTTTTTTTTTTTACAAAATGTCTTTGAAAAAGTCTATGAAACAAACACCCCAGGTTGTGTGTATGCAGGCGTCTGGTAAGTATAAGGCGAATATGCAACTGGTGGTGTGTAAGTACCAGGTAAGTATGGCATATACATAGGTGGCATGTAGGTCATAACTGGGTAGGTGTTCTGAGTAAAAGGAAAGTATTGTAGTTTTCCATCAACTAAATTAACTGTTCCCTGCGTATGCAGTGAAGGCTGACCTAATGTCTCATATGTAAACATCTGGCGTGGTCTTCTATCTCGTGCAGACCTTCTAACCTCTGTGTGTTCTTCCGGGTGAGGAGATAGTCTCTGTTCATGGTCAGATGTGGAGTTGTCCTCAGGTCCCTCTTCTTCAGGCATGGCGAGTGCAGGATGTTCATTACCACCTTCTTCCTCCGACAACTCCTCATGCATGTGAGGGGCAGTGGATAAATCCTCAGTCTCTTCTCTATCCAGTGAGTGTAGAAATGCAGCTTGTGTGTCCTCTCTAGTAGTTCTCACAGGTCTGTTTAGTTCGTTTGTAGATTCTCTGACGCGTCCTAGTGCTGTACTTGGCTGGCATGAGGTTTGCTCATCACTGTTTTGTCTTAGCACAGTCCTTTCAGCAGGTATCCTCAACCAGTAACCAGCGCAGCCTTCTTCATCGGAGTCGCTTCCAGAGTTGTCACTGTTTTTAGTCTGTTCTTGTGTCTGTACAACTCTCCTCCTTGTTCTGCTTTCTCTTGGATTGTCGTCATTTTTGGGTCGTGTAGGGTGTGTACCGATTTCAACAGGTAAGTCATTTACTAACAACAGGAGATTACGATGCAACGTGCGTGTCTTTTTCTTTTCTCCGCTCTCAGGATGAACAACATACACTGGGTTTTGACCAAGCTGTTCTTTCACTATGTAAATAGTCTTTTCCCAATAGGATCTCAGCTTGCCGGGCCCTCCACGTTGACTGAGATTACGGACTAAAACTCGGTCTCCTGGCTGTAGTACAACACCTTTTACTTTCTTGTCATATGTCACTTTTCCTCTTGCACTGGACTTTTTACTGTTTTCACTAGCAATGCGGTATGCCTCTGACATGCGCTCAGCCCATTTCTCTGCATATCCTTTAGGTGAGTATGTCTCTCCTTCCTCAGCTAAACCGAACAACAGATCCACGGGTAGGCGAGGATTACGGCCATAGAGCAGAAAAAAGGGTGAGTATCCAGTAGCCTCATGGCGCGTACAGTTATACGCATGTACAATCTGTGGGAGGTGGTCTTTCCACCGCAGCTTTTCAGTGTCTGTTAGTGTCCTTAACATTTGAAGAATGGTTCGATTGAGCCGCTCTGCTGGGTTGCTTTGCGGGTGGTATGGGGATGTGCGTGAATGACCCACACCAGACAAGTTTTGTAGTGTCTTAAACAGTTCATTTTCGAATTCACGCCCCTGGTCATGATGTAGTTTAAGGGGATACCCAAACCGGGGAATGAAGTCTTGGAAAATGCGTTCAGCTGCTGTGCGTCCACTTTTGTTTTTTGTAGGATAGGCCTGAGCATATCTAGTGAAGTGATCGATAGCCACTAGTATGTACTCATACCCTCCACGACTGGTCTCTAGATGTAAATAGTCAATACACACAAGCTCTAGGGGAGAACTTGTTGTTATGCTACCCATAGGAGCTCGGACGTGTGTCACAGGTTTCTTTGACATGATGCAAGGACATTTCTGGGTGACATATGCCTCGACTTCTTTTGCCATAAAGGGCCAATAAAATCATTCCCTGGCAAGATGGAGCACTCTTTCAGTACCAACGTGTCCCATCTCATTGTGTAACTGTTGCAAAGCTAGACTTCTGTATTTTGCAGGGAGTACTAGCTGCTTTCTCTCCTTGGTTCTTCGGTATAGGAGCTCGTTTTCCAGGTATAACTTAGTCCATTCATGTAACAGTTTCTGTGCTGCTCCTCTCACTGTTTTACGTACCTCTTCTGTCAGTTTTGTCTCAGATTCTTTCAGTCTGATAACTTGACCGATGGCAGAGTCTTCCCGTTGAGCTTTGACCAGGTCACTGTGGCTGATGCTCCGCAGGTTGGCAGGAAGGGGCTGGTGGGAGTCTGGGGCAGTAGCGTTGAGAACGGCAACCCAAGCGACGTCTTTCTGCTGGGCAGCCTGGCTCCCATCCCATGCAGCTCGAACAGCCTCATCTGAAAAAGTCTCAGTACACTCACACACATACTTCTCAATGTCTAGTGGTAAACGTGAGAGTGTGTCTGCGTCAATGTTCGTTTTGCCGGGTCTGTATCTTATGTCAAATCTGAAGTCTGAGAGTTCCCCAACCCATCTGTGTCCGACCGCATTAAGTTTTGCTGTGCTCATAACGTAAGTGACAGGATTGTTGTCGGTATAAATGGTGAAATGGGGCGCATAATACAAATAGTCCCGGAATTTTTCACACACAGCCCATTTCAAGGCGAGAAACTCTAGTTTCCCACTATGTAAATGGTAGTTACGTTCAGCTTGTGTCAAAGTCCGTGACCCATAACCTACAACACGCAACTTGCCATTCTGACACTGGTAAAGGACAGCTCCTAAGCCCTTGTCTGAAGCGTCTGTGTGCAGTGTAAAAGGCAAATTAAAGTCAGGGTAGGCTAGTACAGGAGGGCTAGTGAGGAGAAAAACTAACTGTTCTAGGGCTTCCTGCTGTACAAGTGTCCATGTGACAGGCTCTCTTGAGTGTAACTGTGGTCGCTTACTACTTTTCTTATAAGTGGGACTCTGGACTGTGCCTGGCTTTATCTGAAGCAGTTCGTAGATTGGCCTGGCTATTTTTGAAAAGTCCTGTATGTAAGAGCGGTAGTACCCCAGGAATCCTGCTAGTTTCCTCACATGTCCCACAGTTTTTGGTGTCTTGGATGTCAATGCCTTTACAGCTTCAAGGTCACGTGGGTCTATTTTGACTCCTTCAGCGGACACAATCTTGCCCACGTATCTTACTTCGTTTTGGAAAAGTTCACACTTTTCTGGTCTTAGTTTTACTCCATGTTGTTGTAGGGCACGCAGCACTTTTCTGAGGCACTCAACGTGTTCATCGAAGGTTTTTGCATAGCACAGTATATCGTCCAAATAAGGGAGGCAACATTCATCTCGTAGGGGGCCAAGCATCTCCTCCATGCTCCGTTGGAACGCCGCTGGGGCATTTGTCAGCCCAAATGGGATACGGACCCATTCGTATAGGCCCCAGGGAGTGATGAAGGCAGTGTACTGGCGGGACCCCTCTGCAACAAAACCCTGGTGATATGCCTTTCCCTGGTCTAGGATGCTGAACCAGGCATAACCACCAAGAGTATCTGTCAGGTCTTGTATTCTGGGCAGTGGATGTCGATCTGGAACAGTTTTTTTATTGAGAAGCCTATAATCAATACATAAGCGTAAGCTGCCATCTTTTTTTCTGACACATACAACTGGAGCAGCGTATGGGGACTTAGATTTTACTATCCACCCTTTCAACAACAGTTCTTGTATGTAGTCCTTGACCTCCTTAAAAAGTGGTTTTGGTATTGACGAGTAGGATCTTTGAACAGGGATGTTATCAGTCAAATTGATCGACATTTGCAATGTTGGTATGCACCCGATGTCTGTACTGTCCTGGGCAAAGGCACCCGATTCTTCACAAAGCATTTTGTGTACTTTTGCTTGTTGCTCATTCGTGAGGTGGCTTACATCAACAGGAGGTTGCCATGGTGATGGGTCAGTAGTAGTAGAGGAGGTACTGCTGATGGTTACTGTGGGCTCTAAATCTTCCGGTTCTTCAGGTGAGTTCATGTTTATCACTTTGTCAAAACTTTGAATACAACCAAGAGCTGTTTTTCTTTGCAATGTCACTGTGTGTTTGGTGTTGTTGCCCACAGGAACAAATACATGAGGGTACTTGGAATTACGTACCTCCACGAGGCCCTCACCAATGTCCAGTTCAGCAAGACTTGTGTTATTCGCATCAGGTTCAAAGAGAAAGACAGTCTCTGACAAGTTCATATTTGGTGAAACATTGCATTTGATCCACGCAACTTGACCTGCTGGTATAGTTGTGTTATATTTACCAGTGCGGAGTCTCTCATTTTGAGCTAAGGGTTTGTCAGTCTGAATGAAGTTCACCAGCAGCTCTGCTTTTTCTGTAGGGATGGACATGGCATTACAGAGTAGGTTGGTGAGTGTTGGAACAAACTGCTCAGGTTGCTTTTGAATCACTTCCTCTAGCACGTTGAAACCTAGTATTGGTCTCTCCAGAGTAAAACTACTGATGAGGAAGGGCACTGTGATAGACAAGCCGGGGTCAACATTACCCATGAGGTTGACTGTTATGGCAACCCAACCCTCAAATGGGAGACTATCACCATTGACTGCATATAGTTTCAAGTCATCCTCTTCATCAACAATTTCGCTGAGTGGCCTAGTACTCGTGTCAGGAAGATATTTGTTTTTCCACTTTTTATCAATAATGCTTACTTGGGCCCCAGTATCTAAGAGTGCACTGACTGCAAAACCATTTAGATTACACTGGGTGAGCGCTTTCTTCCCAATAAGCTTTGCCAGTCTTTCACTTTTAACATCAGGTAAGTTCGTAACCAGTGTGTTGACATGTTTAGTTTCTGTCTGTTGTCCATTTTCTTTGTCTTTACTCGTTGCAGTTTGGGACGTTGAGGGGGATCCGGTCACTGTTTGTCCCTTGTCAGAGACCGGCTCCAGTTTCCCTGACGCTGTGTTTTCTTGAGACAGCCTACTGCTCGATGTCCCTCTAATCCACAGTAAAAACAGTGAGGACAATCCGAACGATTCTCTGCGAGACACGTTGCACAGCCATGTCGTTTTGGTTTCTGATAACTTGCTCTGCTCTTTGTGTACTGACTTGTTTGTTCTGTCTTTTGTGCCTGTAAATGCTCAACCATACTTGTTAGCTTTTCTACTTTCTCTATCAGCTGTTGGATTGTGTCTGCCTTTTTAGTATCATTTTGTTTCTTCACATGAGTGTCCTCTTTTGCAGAAACGCCCTGAGCAACGTTTACTTCGGCTGCAGCACTGTGTGCATTTGCGTTTCTTGGTCGTGACACAGGACCTAATCGACGTTGCCTTTCGCTTTCATCACTCATTACTCTCTTCAGATGCTTAAGTATAGCCTCATCAGTGACTGAAGGGTCAGTGAGTAATGGTTTGAGTTCTCTGCGAATGTCACTGTGTTTGTGCCCTAGACCCTGGTACACTGTGTGAAGAAAAACATCTTGGACTGTGCTGGCGGAATACTTCACATCGGTAGCGATGTGTTTTGAGGCGAGCAGGATCTTTTGCTTAAGGCCTATTACTCGATAAAGGAACTGCTGCGGAGTTTCATTGTCATTTTGCTTAGTGCACATCAGTTCTTGGAAAAGTTCGGTGTTGTTCTGCTCACCAAGGTGGGAGTGCAAAAAGTCTTTCAATTCACTTACAGTCAGTTCATCTTTATTCATCAGCATGTCTTTGAAATTACCTGGTTTGATGGCTCTAAGAACAGCTCGGACAATTTCAGTCTCACTAAACTGTTCTTTGAAACCTTCTTCGATCTGGCGACAAATGTTGTTATAACTTATGTCTGCCCCTTGATCCCCAATCTGTCCTCCTTGGATTTTGAATTCTCTCCGGTGAAGATACGAGAGATCCTTGAGTGACACGACTCTTTCCGGAATGGCGTGTTCACTATTTTGGGCTCTAACCTGTGACTTAGGCTGTGTTTGTACAGGCTGAGCTGCTGTGGGCATGAACTGTGACATTTTCTGACGTAGATCCTCATAGCTACTGAGTAACCCCTGTAACTGTGTACCATTTTGGGTCTCAGAATCAGCGTTTGCATTTTCAGGTGGATTATTATTACTATCTTGACTTAGTAGAATGTCATTGACCTGTGTGTCTGGAGACTGGGCACCTTCACCACTTTCACCCATCTTAGTAGGCACATCATGACTTTGAGTGAGTTGTTCAATCACATCTTTGAGTTCAAGCAAATGTGACATTCCTGCATCCTCAGACTCTATTAATTCTTTACTATTCATCACATCACTGATGTACTGGAAACAACTCTCCTCATCTTCTGACGTGAGATTTGACAGGTCCACTCCAGGCATGGGCCCCAGTGACTTGGCAAGTAGGAGCAGTTCATCCTCAGGAAGAGTGAGCAGGCCTCTCTTGATGCTCCGCACCAAACTTCTCCTCCCACTTTCTGCCATGACTGTCCCCTTTTCCTTTCACTTGGATGTAGCACCCTTCAATCTTCGTCCTTAACAGGCGTTGTTCCGGTACTGTGAGGTCTTTACTCTTTACTCATCACCGCTGGCGCGTGGGAGTTGAGTCTTCATCTGAAGGCAGCAGTAGATGCAGCTGACACCACCTGGACTGGTCCCTCTTGTCGCTGCTGAGCTCATCAGGGTTGACCAATACCTTCCCCGTACGGGCCACCAAGAAACTGTAGCAGGTATTGGCCGGTACGATCACCGCTAACAGTTTATAATATTTGTGGGGAAGGATTGGGTGTCTTTCTGTAAACAAATAAATAAGGAGACGGAGTCAAATATCATCGGTGCTGCGTCCAGGCTCTCTGCTTGCCAACTTTACTTGTTCTCTTGCACAATATAAAACACAATATCCTTATGATCATTTAGTATACAGAAATCCAAACATACAGTTGATTATAAATTCTCCAAATTTAGCTTTTTACTAATTACACACATGTCAACTTGACATTGTCATAGCTTTGGCACTGAGACTACACTTTTTTTTGTACTTTCAGTAAAACAAAATAACAATTTCAAATATTTAACGAGGCCGAAAACGCAAACAAAATGACGGTGAGCCAATTTCTAAGAGGTATGTCGGCTAACGGCTAGCGCGCGAATAGCATAAAACTAATTGCCTTAAACTACAATAAAAACAGTCTATCATCGACTAGCACCCCATATAGCATGAGCTATTTTTAACGGGCTTCATATGAGCCAACAGTTATGTTAGGTGCGACTGTACAAACCTGTAAACAAATAAATAAGGAGACGGAGTCAAATATCATCGGTGCTGCGTCCAGGCTCTCTGCTTGCCAACTGACGAGGAGCAGGAGTGAACGCACTAAAACCGTCTCCCAATCAGCGCTGCCCTCTAGCGGTAGGCGTCGATACTACTTTCATTTTTCAAATCTTACTCTAATATGTATTATAATAAAACTAAAACTATGTGACCACACATAGTGGGCGTCACATATGCAGCACACCCTCTCTTGTACACCTCCGGGTGTAGCCCTCCTAGGAGAGCGGCGGCCAGCCGTCTCTCATACTCAGCCTGCACCAGGGGGTCAGCTGATGGTTTGACCCCGCTGTGCGTGTTAAACACTTGAGTCATGAAATCAGCTGAGAGCTCGAGTGCCGTCTGTTTACATGCAGTAATCTGGGAGGAGTCAGATTTCAGTGGAAACACTTGCGTGCATTGCGTCATCCGGGGCATTTGGGCGCAGGTCCTCGCTTGGCATGACACCCCTGAGTTCTTCCACCTCAGTCTGTATGCCATACTTGTCTTGATCTCACATGAAACATAAACAGTCTCAGGGCCCGATCTTCCGCCTGGGGCAACAACAGTTGCTTTTGCGGTTCGTGTGCAGTCTACTACGACCTGTAGAAGGTAAAGCTAGGGGAGGGTCCACTGATGTCCATAACATCACCATGAGATTCCATACTGCTACTTACTGTGCCAGGTATGAAGCTGAAGATTTCACACAGTGCCTAAACTCTGCACAAAACTCTAGTGAATAGTCTGCTCTTAGAAACACAAGATCAGGCCCTCACTGTTCAGTGTCTTCTCCGTCAGCACATATAAACTAGGGGTTCATTATTTTCTCATGAAGGTGTCCAAAGGTGGTGACAATATTTAGTAGAAAGGACCTCAGCCATAAGATTAATGTGGCAGATTTGTCGGTCCAATCACTTCAAAATTGTCTTTTGTACATTTCTTTCAAAAACTGTTCCCCGTTACAAGCCTTTCTGTCCCAGTGACATGGCGCAGCAGAGGCGTTGAATTGCTGACTGTATCAGTCGCTTTTACCCTGTTCTGTGTTTGTGTGTTCAGTTCTGGCGTTACGGAGAGTGGATCGATGTGGTGGTAGACGATCGGATCCCCACTTGTAGGGGCCAGCTGGTCTTCACCAAGTCCTTCAGAAAGAATGAGTTCTGGAGCGCGCTGCTGGAGAAGGCCTACGCCAAGTAACTCCCAACTCTCACCTGCCACCCTCGGGTGCTAAACTCTCTGTATGTGACCTGCTGCCCTCTCTGCCCTGTGTATGTCAGGCTGCACGGCTCGTACGAGGCTCTGAAGGGAGGGAACACTCTGGAGGCCATGGAGGACTTCACTGGAGGAGTGACCGAGTTCTTCGAGCTGAATGAGGCTCCGCAGGAGCTGTTCTCCATCATGAGGAAAGCCCTGGAGAGAGGCTCGCTCATGGGCTGCGCCATAGACGTCAGTACAACACTGTCACAGCAACACATCATGTAGACACTACTATTCACAGGCGGGGCAAAGAGAGTGGGAATCGATAAGAAGCATTTAAAGGTCCTGTACCAAATTGTTCCTATTATCTAACTTGAAATGGAAGCTATTTAAGCTATTTACGTTGTTAGTTGTGGTAAAAACTCATTAGTAGGGTTTACATTTACAAAAAGTCAGCTTTTATTTATTTCTTGTGATATACCAATGACTCCTCTTTGGCTGAGATGGAGAGACTGCTGATTGTCCTATTCTTGTTCGCAGGTTTCCTCCGTGGCTGAGGTGGAGAGCCGTATGGAGCAGGGGTTGGTGCGGGGCCATGCCTACTCCATCATCGCCCTGGAGGAGGTACAGAGTAATAACCTTTGCCATGTGGGGATATTAGGATGAGAATTAAACTGAAATTCTTTATCTCTTAGTGTGATGAGGTGGACAAGGACACCAGGGTCCAGCTCATCCGCCTGAGGAACCCTTGGGGCTGGGTCCTGTGGAAGGGCCCCTGGTGCGCAAAGTAAGATCTGTGTTCATGTTCTAGAAGTTAACTTTCCTTACCTTGTGGAGATGTGCAGAAGGCAGCACAATTTCACTGTTACACTGCCCTCACACACCAGCCAATGCCCTATAGTACTGTAGCCAACACATACACAAGTGGAATCATCACTCTGTTTTACATCTGGTCACTGGGTCAGGGTGAGCTTATCTGTACTGTAAGAATGTCCTTAGTCTGTGATGAAGTCGATTGCCAGGACAATGATCCAGGCAAACACATCGTAATCGTAAAACACATTACTCCAAAGTTTAACCATTCAAAGATAAAAACAAAAGATTCAGCAGTTGTTTTTGCTGGTCTCCTTTCAAAACACTACTCACTGACCCTTATGGTGTGATCGACTGACAGCGGCTTTGGCCAATGAGATGCATTCGATCAATCAATCAATCAATCAATCTTTATTTATGTAGCGCTTTTCATACATTTCATGTAACACAAAGTGCTTTACAGATTTAAAAACATTCTCTCACACCCATCTCCTCCCACAGATACAAACACATTGTCGTATTCACACTCTCCCCACCCACCTCCCCAGAGACACAACACACAAACACACAACACGCACACACAAGGTAAAACAATGGACATAAGGCTGGGATAAGGCTGGGTACAGATAAACCAGGTACCCAGTTTCCATCTATGGTGTTTCCATCCATGGAAACACCATAGATGCCGTCTGCATCGGGAGCGGCATCTCGGCTGCAGCCACAAGGCAGAAGAAGAAGGCGCGGTAGAAACACCAGACCTCCATCCAGACACCTACGGGACAGCACCCCAGCAGCCACAGCCAAACCCCGCTCCAGAGGCAGAGGGCTCCTCCAGATGAAACTGGGAGAGCATAAAAATGGTTAAAATAAATAAAAAGTCAAATCGAATAATAGGATCACTAAAATAAGACCGAGAGGTAAAATGCATAGATACAAAATAAATATTAATAACAATTAAACATCAATTTACTTAATTATAAGGCGCTGAGATAAATAAATAGGCCTGGCAAGAATAAATCTCAGTTAAAAGCTAAGCTAAAAAGGTGGGTCTTGAGCCTGCTCTTAAAAACATGAACGTTCTCTGTGGTCCTGAGCTCCTCCGGCAGGTCGTTCCAGAGGCGAGGGCCATAGTATTGGAAAGACGCCTCGCCGTGAGTCTTTCTGTTGACTTTAGGAATAACTAGGTGTAATGTGGTCCCGCCTCCTGGTCTTCGTCAGGACACGAGCTGCTGAATTTTGTAAAAGTTGTAAACCTGAGATACTCTTTTTGGGAAGACCAGAAAGCAGGGCATTACAGTAGTCGATACGACTGGTGATAAAAGCATGTATTAGCGTCTCCGTGTTGGCCCGAGAGCATTGATGTATTAATAATTTTAATAATTTGAGGTCAGTGTGGACGGACACCGGAAGCTCGCCGCAGCTCCGCCCTCTTTACACGATATTAACAACTGATTAAACATTTGGGTGATTTTAACCAACTGATTAAAATCATAGGAAATCACTGTCATCATCAGAAAAAATGTTGTATGTATTTAGTTTTTATTCATATTGTTTTTAATTGCCTCCCCGGACCGCACGTCACTGATACTAGAGCAGTGTGGAAAGTAACCCAGAAGCAACTGAAATGTTCTCACTGTTATGATTTGGAATATTTTTGTAGGTCAAAGGAGTGGTCCACTATCTCCATCGCTGACAGGGAAAACCTGAAGAAACAGACGGTGGAGGACAGTGAGTTTTGGTGAGTGGTCATGCAGATCGACGTTGGAAATATGTCGATATTTTTTATCATTTCTGTAACTAATGGCATCGGAGCGTTTTTCTCCGACAGCAAACATGAAACGTTGTACGTTCTCTCTCGCGCAGGATGTCCTTTGAGGACTTTAAACGTTACTACACGAAGCTGGAGATCTGTAACCTGACCCCGGACGCGCTGCAGGGCGAGGAGCGGAGCAGCTGGACTGTGTCAGTGAACGAGGGCCGCTGGGTCCGGGGCAGCTCGGCGGGGGGCTGCAGGAACTTCCCCGGTAAACTGTTCGGTTTCAATCCAAACATGAAACACATTTTGACCCATTTACACTGTGATAAAGATGGTGTTGGGCTTGGTCATCCAGCAAACAAAGAGTGGATAAAAAATAAAACTATGGTGAATTACAAATGAGAGCTAAAATGGTGCAACCAATAAATTCAAAGATCAGATTATAATATATTACTTAAACACATAAGTGAAACCATGAATACACAATGGGAGAAGAGATCATACTATAGCCTAAGTCCCTCTTAAAGTCCATTATATTATGATCGCGTGTCTGCACAGACTCGTTCTGGACCAACCCTCAGTACCGGCTGCAGCTGCTGGAGGAGGACGATGACAGCGAGGAGGGGGAGCAGCTCTGCTCGTTGGTGGTCTCGCTGATGCAGAAGGGACGGAGGATGCAGAAGAACCAGGGCCCCAGGTTCCTCACCATCGGATTCTCCATATACGAGGTCTTGTCGACGCCAGTGCTCTCTCTGTCCTCGGGTAGTGGACGGAGTCATAATGAAATGTGTGTTCTTGTCTCCACAGGTCCCGAAGGAGGTATGGGCATGAGACAAGTACTGAACGGATAAGTGCCTGGCTCTTTCGTAAACTATGCAAAAGTGTGTAATTATGTGAAAAACGGATTCAAGATCACCTGGTTTGTTTCTATTAGCGAATCGCTAAAGGGTACAATTACACCGCTGACCTCGCGTTAGCATGTGAAGTGTTGGAGCGAGAAGAGGCTCTGCTTCAGATGGGATGTGGCAGAAGTCCAATGATTTACCACATGAGCTACGCATGTGTTTTGTTCCAAAACTAGGCCAAAGAATTCAAGCTTGAGACTAGGGCTGGGTACTGTTAAACAAGAACTTCATTTTATTTTTTTTTATTTTTTGTTCAGTTTAGTTTAGTTTATTTGAGCCGTTTACATTCATTTTTCATTTCAAAAGTTATAACTATACTATACAGGAAGCTCAAAAGGACTAACATTTATGTACTACTGGTATCATTTCATTTCATTCATTTATTTATTTATTTCAGGCAGAGGGCAACAGAGAATATACAGAAAAACAAAACAAAAACAAAAAAACAATCCACTTCCACCAGAAAGGGAGTGGGAAGAAGAAAACTTATTTAATCCCACCCCCAGTTCCCCACTCAGAGCTCAACAGACTCAGCTTCACTGTCACTTGTTTAAAAACTTCTACAAATTATATCACGGTGGCATTACCACATGTGACAACAATTTATCACAGCGCAACAAAACATGTATACCAACAATGTAAAGAAAATTTAACAATACCAATAATGGTAAGGAACAAATTAAACCAACGATGGCAAGGAAACATGGAGCACTTGTAACACTATGAGACAACAGCAATTCAAATTAATTGATAATTAATTAATTAATTATCAAAGAAAATGAAGATGGAAAAAATAATAATAGACGTTTTAACGGGTCCAGAAGCAGCAGAAGTGACTCGGTCATTTCAGTTCAAATGAAATGGTAAATGGTCACATTGATTCTGCACTTTGGGCTCAAAGCGCTTTACCCATTCACACTCTCATCCATCTACCACCGTCACACACTGGCAAGTGGGTGAAGTGTCTTGCCCTAGGGCACAACAACAGTGTGCACTTGCGGTATTCGAACCGCTGACCCTCCGGTCTGAAGTCGACCTGCTCTACTATCGATGCCACTGTTCCCAGCCCTGAACAGCCCCTGAACAGCCCTGAATAATGTGGTACTGTAATAACATTCATGCTCAGTTGGCAGCATAATGCTTCAGGACAAAGAGACCAGAACTGAAAATATATGTTCAATATGAAAAATATATGTATCTTGCCCTTAACTCTTGTTCTCCGTCACATTATGAACACCTTGAAATGAAGTGAAGGTTTGCTCCTGTGTTGCCCAGATGCGGGGGAAGCATCAGCACCTGCAGCAGGACTTCTTCCTGTACACCGCGTCCAAAGCCAAGTGTAAGACCTACATCAACCTGCGGGAGGTGACGGAGCGCTTCCGCCTGCCCCCGGGGGAGTACGCCCTCATCCCCACCACCTTCGAGCCGCACGAGGAGGGAGAGTTCATCCTGCGCGTCTTCTCCGAGAAGGACAGCCTGTCGGAGTGAGCGCACGCGGGGGGGGGGCTCCGGGGTGTGGGTCCGGGGGGGGGGCACGGGGGTTCACGCGTTACTGAGAGAGTGTGTTCTGTCCCTGCAGAGAGGCGGACGACACCATCAAAGCGGAGAAGATACAGGTTTGGACTCGATCAACCCCCCCTCCCCCACCCTGAACAAAACCATTCTTTTCCTGTTCTCCATGTGCTTTCTCCATTCGCCGTCAAACTGTGTCCCAAACATTTCGACTCCTCTTTATTTAACAATCTCTTAACTTTCATCTCCTGTGTTTCTGACTCTGTCCCACACACACACCTAACCCGACCCTGTCCTTCACCTGTCACTGACCTGCACCGCCCGCCTGCACAAAGAAATTAAAGGTAGAGTTTTGCATGGGACTATAAGGTCTAAAGCAGTGTGGCCCCCCGACACCACAGAACTGCTCTCTGACCTCTGATGCGTGCCCGGTTTACCTGACCGCCCCGTCCTCCTGTCCTGTGTGTGTTTGGTCGCAGCCCGTCGTGTTCGTGTCGGACCGAGCTCGCGCCAACAAGGAGATCCAACATGAAGGGATCAAAGGGGAAGTGAAGAAGAAGAAACCGAAGGTAATGCTTGTTCTGTACCGTGTGGAGGGAAACCAGACGCCTTTAAAAAACGATCGGCGACATCTTGACATTAAATACAAAGCTTCTTCCCATCTAAAATATTCACTCCTTTCTGTTGTTTCACGGTTAAATAAAAGAACTCTCCTCTCGACTCTTCGGACTCGCCGTCACCGCCATGCTTGTTCACGGTTAACGGCACATGTTGTTGATAACTGCGTTTAAAGGAACAAAGACGAAACCGGAATATTAAAAAACTCCCGATAGTAACCGGGAAACTGGAGTGCATGAAAACACACTCAATGTTCGGTTTAAAGTCATATTCAACAACTCTGTGTGGGCTCTCAGTCGTACAGGAGTTGTCAGTCTTCGCTAAAGGTTCTTGAGTCATCTTCTGTACAAGTTGAGCTTGGATATCGACGTTCTGCACTTTAACTACAGAGTACAGAAGACGACTCAAGAACCTTCACTGAAGATAATATTCTACAAGTATCTCAACGCTGAGTGGAGTTCCTCCTTTTGGCAGCAGTTGTGCGTGATCTTTGACCTGGAGTAACTGTAGCTCCGTGCACTTGTTGTGGTTATGTCCTGTTGGGAGGAGGAAACTCTGTGATTTACTGTCGTCATGGTTACAGTAGTTGTATTAGTTTTAGAGCTGGAGTACAGTATGGCAGGACTTCCCAAAAGTGGTGTAAAACATATCTAATAAATGCCCATAGGGATGTTTTACGGTTACTGATAAATAAATAAAAGCACATGGTTAACCATAAGAACTTTAGAAGCTACGGTTTAAACTTTAAACTTTAACCTGTTACTGCACTTTAGACACACAGTCTGTTCATCAAAACATCTGAGCAAAACATTTAACAGGGAGTTTTTATGGTAGCCTGGAGTAGATGGTGGATAGTAGATAGTTATAATCATAACAATAAAGTTTGCCTTTAAAAAAATATATATTTTATTGTATTTGTGAAGCCTTTTTTATTTTTAGAAACAGTGAGTTTCTCAGTTGTTTTCTTTCAGTTGGTCAATAATCGTGAATAATAATAATAACATTACCCCTCGTGACATCCCCGTGCCCTCCGTACGTGAATGTGACTGAGCAGCAGCAGCACGTATGAACAATCCCGTTCCATGTTTGTGTGTTTCCAGCGTAAACAGTTAGTGCCGGAGGAGGAGACCGAGGAGGAGAAACACTTCCGAGCCATCTACCAGCAGATCTCAGGAGACGTGAGTGGACCATCACCATGACGACCATGAGTCGGTTAACAGTGCATTTGACCAAGCTCTTTGGCTCCAGGACATGCAGGTGTGTGCCGGCGAGCTGCAGACCATCATGAAGAACGTTCTGTCCAGACGTGAGTTAACTGCATCAGTTTAGGTTTAGCTCACTCAGTTAGTCACAGGCCGAGAGTATCAGTATGAGTACAGGTCTATAGGTACGTTTGTGTGAGGTGGACCCCAGCACAGGCCACACAACCAAAGAGCTCCCAGGGGGATGGATGATCATAGCCTGGTTGCTCAGGTTACCTCTCAGAAGTATTTCCAGTTTTCATTGATAATAACCTGGAGACACACGCTGAGTGTCTGCAGTAACGGCTGTATGTTTTGAGCCACTTAAGAATGTATATAAATGATGTGTTGGAGAGTGTGGAAGTGAAGAACAAGCTGCTGTGTCATAGGGGAACAGGAGCACACCTCACTGTAGAACATCTATGAACTGGCCCCTCACGGTCCCCCGCTGTCAACTCTACAGAGTTAAACACTGAGCTCCTCTGAGCTCTGCGCCCTTTGACCCCGACACTGGACGGGCCCGGACAGGAAATGTCCTCTAATTTTGGGGAGAAGCAAAACACTCCAGACAAGTTGTTCTGATAAACAACCCCTATCACATGGAGTACTGCAGGACTGTAGTACTGTAGTCCTGTATACTGCAGTACTAGAGTACTGTAGTCCTGTAGTCAGATACTACATACACTAACAAATGCTCCCGTTGGTGTAGATCCTTTGGATGGTTCTTATTTTTGTGAATAATGTGTGACTGTGTCCACAGACAGTGACATCCAGTCGGACGGCTTCAGTCTGGAGACGTGCCGCAGTATGATCGCTCTCATGGACGTATCCTTCTGTTCGGCTCAGAGCCGGTCATCTGAAAGTGCAGACTGCCCTCGTGTCCTGCTGTGGCTACAATAGGAGCTCACCACTAGTTTAGTTAGTTTAGCTTTAGTTTTGTTTACTTATTTGATCAGGCACAATGTACAAAATACATTAACCTCAAAAAGGAGAGACATTGTTTCCACCTGCAGTCCCAGGGCAGGCTGATGTCAACAAGCACGTTGTTACGACCCAGCTCTGCTAGGATGAAAGGGAAGTAACAAAACCAAGATGTAACATGGTAAAAGTAAAGTTAATTTATTTGAAAAGGAATGCAAAGGTAAACTGAACAAAGGTTGCAAAAAGGTTCAAAACAAAGCTCAAACAGAATAAAACACAACACCCAACTAATAACTAAACGAAGTACAAAAACCAAAACCAGTCTCTAACAAAGTCACAAGGACTGCGAGTGTCTCTACAACATTCCCTATAGGAAAACAAACAAGGGTTCAGCACACAAGATGACACCACACAGGGTTATGGCCAAAATGGAGGAGCTGGAGGCCTAGGACTGTAACAAACGTTAATAAAACATTTCCCCCAAAACAGCCTTAAAATGATCACACACTTGAGCATTCACTTGCAGATACACTCTCGTATACACACCAGTTACACTACATTATGGGAACAGGTTAATTACATTTTTTCTGTTTTTTTTTCCATTTATTTCATTCAAAAGTGACATCATACAATCACAACAAAACCAGAGTGTGAAATAATCAATCAATCTTCATTCCGTTTATTTATTTGTCAGGACAGTGTTCAGACACATTCATGTGAAGAACACATTTCTTTTCCATCTGAAGTCATTACATCGGCCCTTGGTCATAAACAAAGCACGGGGCGTGGGGATACATCGTTCCAGGGTTTTCCCTAACGGCTCCGTACTCAGACAGACGGCACAGGAAAACTCAACCTCCAAGAGTTCAAACATCTGTGGAAGAAAATCAAACAGTGGCAGGTGGGTGTTTTCGGCCCTTCGTCACATCATGGAGCACCAGACACACCTGAAAACCACCACCACTGCACTTGATGCACGGGCCAAACTGGCCAAACTGTTTCCCAGTCTATTCACTACAAAATGAGACACATTATCTTTGTAGTATAGGCACCCCTGATTTGAGTAAGTATTTTTGCCCTTAAATTAAGATCTCTTTACGCCTGTATTGGATAATAAGGGCCCGCCTGGCAAATCAACAGCCTTGCTCAATATGAAGTTGGTGTGTGACCGGGGCATTGCCGGTCACACACCAACTTCCCACCCCCCACACACACACACACACCTGCAGCACAGTGGAGGCGCTACAAGAGGCGCAACAGGAAACAAAAAAGGGACAAACAGGGAGGTATCCAGGCAAGACTCTCAGCGAAACCCCACAAGCCTCCAACCCGACTATTGTTCTGGCTAATGTTCGTTCACTGGAGAATAAAACGGATTATATACGTCGGCCACGCTCTTCAGAGGATGGTGAAAGACTGTTGTTGGAGTGGAGGGGTCGGCAGAAGAAGAAAGAGGAGGTGGAGGAGCTGACCAGTGCAGGACACCACGCTCTAGAACAGGGACAGACCCAGGAGGCGATGCATCGTTACAGAGGAGTTTCCCCGACCTCCAAAAACATTCTGCTCAGGACTAACCCAACACCTGAACCACATTTACACAGACAACTATACAATGACAAATAAAGTACTTACTTAAATACTTACTTATTTACTTACTTACTGTGCCAGGCAGGGGCTGAAGATTTCACAGAGCTCCACCCGTCTGTGTTTAGAAATATCGGGTCCTGTACATCTCAATTTACCTCAAAACAAGTGGTTTATCTTATTTTAAGTGCAAAATACTTCTTCCTCTGGCTGATTTCTTTCCTTTGTCGACTCAAAATCACCCAAATTGAACTCAAATCTTGGTGATTTCAACTCATCAAGACATTGTTTTCTTTGATGTCACATTCATTTGCCCAGACGTGGACAGTGTAACAGTAAGAAGTGTAATTGGGAAATGCATGTTTCATCATTAAAAGTCCAGAGGGGATTCCAGGGAAAGGCGCTCCAGTAAAACCGTGTTGTGTTGAAATGACTCTTTCACTTCAGGTCATCTTCAAAAAGCTCATGAAAGACGAGCAGTGGAGCATCAGCAGCTTCGAGATGAGGAACGCGGTCAATGAGGCCGGTGAGGCGCGCCCATCCTCAGCTGTACCTTTACTGTACCTTTACTTTACTGTACCTTTACTTTACCTTTACTGTACCTTTACTTTACCTTTACTTTACTGCACCTTTATTTACCTTTACTGTACCTTTACTTTACTGCACCTTTACTTTACCTTTACTTTACCTTTACTGCACCTTTACTTTACCTTTACCTTTACTGCACCTTTACTGTACCTTTACTGCACCTTTACTGTACCTTTACTATACCTTTACTTTACCTTTACTGTACCTTTACTATACCTTTACTTTACCTTTACTGTACCTTTACTGCACCTTTACTGCACCTTTACTTTACCTTTACTTTACCTTTACTATACCTTTACTTTACCTTTACTGTACCTTTACTGTACCTTTACTGTACCTTTACTGTACCTTTACTGCACCTTTACTTTACCTTTACCTTTACTGCACCTTTACTTTACCTTTACTTTACCTTTACTTTACCTTTACTTTACCTTTACTGTACCTTTACTTTACTGTACCTTTACTTTACTGTACATTTACTTTACCTTTACTTTACCTTTACTGTACCTTTACTGTACCTTTAATTTACCTTTACTGTACCTTTACTTTACTGTACCTTTACTTTACCTTTACTGTACCTTTACTTTACCTTTACTGTACCTTTACTGTACCTTTACTTTACTGCACCTTTACTGCACCTTTACTTTACCTTTACTGTACCTTTACTGTACCTTTACTGTACCTTTACTTTACTGTACCTTTACTGTACCTTTACTTTACCTTTACTGTACCTTTACTGTACCTTTACTTTACCTTTACTGTACCTTTACTGTACCTTTACTTTACTGTACCTTTACTTTACCTTTACTGTACCTTTACTGCACCTTTACTTTACCTTTACTGTACCTTTACTTTACTGTACCTTTACTTTACCTTTACTGTACCTTTACTGCACCTTTACTGTACCTTTACTGCACCTTTACTTTACCTTTACTGTACCTTTACTTTACTGTACCTTTACTGTACCTTTACTGTACCTTTACTTTTACTTTACTTTACCTTTACTTTACTTTACCGTGACTGCAGTAACCAACCTCTTCCATCTCCGTGCGCAGGATTCCACCTGAACAACCAGCTGTACAACATCATCGCCCTGCGTTACGCCGACAACAACCTCAACATCGACTTTGACAGTTACATCTGCTGCTTCGTGCGCCTGGAGGGCATGTTCCGTAAGTCACGCGTGTTCTCATGATCTCATGGTTATGACACTACAGTGAACACGTGTGTCCTCAGGGGCGTTCCAGGCCTTCGACAAAGACGGAGACGGACTCATCAAACTGAACGTGCTGGAGGTACGACACGTCTGTACATTTCGGATTGTATTGTGTATGTTTTATGTTTCAGACTTATAATCCAATACCATGGGAGACACAGACTTAAGGCTCATGTACGCTCCCATTTCATGTGTAAATATAGATCCGTAAGTTCCAAACATTCTTCCTGTCAGGCACGTGCACAGATAGAGCCCAGGTTTGCCCTGTGCCCTTTAAGTGCCCTTCTTACAACCAGTTTTTGTTCTACCAAAAAATAACTCTTATTTGTTTTATTGTTCTTAGTTATTTGCCCTACTATGCCAACATGTGCTGAAAATACAGTTTTAATGATCAACAACTTCAAATCACTTTATTCCTCCTCTGCCTCTCAAGCCGCAGCAGCGCTGATGAGCTCCTGGCTGATTCCGAAACCCTTAAATCATAGCCTCTAAGCACTTACACTAGCAACTGATCCTTGACCTTTCATGGGGTCAACTGTTAGATCTCTAAGCAGTTAGTGAACTAGAGCTTCAGCAGCATTTGACCAATTCGACCTTCCTTACCCAGGGGAAGGGGAAGTGACATCACCAACAGCTGTTCTTCTTCTTCTTTAAGGTTATTGGCAGGCAAACAAAAGCGTATACCGCCACCCACTGTATTGCATATGCAACAACATAGTGTCCAGATAAAGACATTTAAGGAGAAAAAAAACATCCAAATGATCCTTCACATTTCCCTTTATTTTATCTCAACAGTATTTCATAAAGCTACAGTATTTAAATTAGCCATGTGGCTTCAGTGTCTACTAAATGAAAACAAAAGCACAAACTGCCTTCATTTAGGCCATTTACTGAGGAGGCTCTTTAAAACCATGTGACTGTGCTGTGGTGACTCTAACATGTATTTTCTCACTTTTATCAAGTTTGGCTTGTGCAGAATCTCTTATATATATATATATATATATATTTTTTTTTTTATTAATTGTGCACCTGTCAATCAATAGTGGTTGCGCATGAATCACTCGAGGGTGGGGGCGAGGGGGGCGGGCATGCAACGTGGTGGCTTATGGGATGGCACATGTCTCCAAATCGCCAGTGAGGTAGCATCAGAAATCCCTATGCTAAAGTGGCTATCATAGTTAGCATGGGGGCTCCTTTTCCTAACTCCTTCCCAACCGACAGCCCAATTCGGAGGCTTCTTGTCATGGCGGACGCTGACGCAGCGTTGAGGGGCAGGTGCTCAACCAAGATAAAAGGTTTTCCCCAGGAAAAAAAAAGAAGTTAAAAAAAAAAAATCTGTAACTAGTACCACTAACAGACCACTGATTAATACAGAAACATAACAAAATTACAATGATGTGGACCTAATAATAAACTAGATTGTCCTACAAGTCTATTACAAGGCTCTGGACTTATGATTAGCACAAATACAAATAAATAATGCAAAGGTGCTAAACTACACTTAAAACATCTAGTTTGTCCAAGTCATTGCTTAGTCCATATATATTTAAAATATCTTAAATAACAATAATCCACTGGGCTGTCCATGTTCCTGTGCTCCTCCCACAGAGGTACTGTGTCCGGAACAGAGGAAACTGCCCTCCTCTCCCTTAGCTCAGCTCACACTGCTCTGGCCCTGGTCTACGGCCAGCCATGACTTAGTCTGAGTAATAGAGTTCATTTTAAGAGCGTGACAAACAGAATCGCATAAGTTACTGACTTCTTACCGCTGACTTTGTCCGGACGTCCTCGCCCTGTCGGCCCTTTCGTTTCCATTCCCCTTAATAATCTAGTCATCTGGTTCGTACATAAAAGTTATGGAATTTACTTTATCACCTGCTCTGAAGAACCAACTAAACATCAATGTCCTGAATCAATCAGCCCTCTGCCCCACATAAAGCGCCCCTTGCTGTCACATTTCAATACTCTCACATTTTCCAGTTTAGAGTCTTCATTCACAGGATTCTTTTTTAAATATCAGTGGTGCATATCGCCATCGGCCTCAGAAACTCATACTGGGTGACCTCTCGCCTGTGGGATATTTTACAATATTATTTTCTTGACAACCTATCTGTCAGAACAAAGTCAGGCTTATGGCCGACTGAGCGTAAACACATGAGTTTAGGTTCTTTTGGTCGGGCAGTCCTGGGGGGAGATACGATCTGTGTGTGTGTCTGGAGTGGCTCTGTCCAGTCTCAGTAACGGAGCAGGCATCAGGAAGGTCATCCAAGGGACCCCTGCTGCGCCCTGTGTTTGTGTCCTCTATTCAAAGACCAGACCAACATGTTTTTTAACACAAGCTGTATCTTTCCTTCCCCACAGTGGCTTCAGCTGACCATGTACTCCTGAGACCCTCCTGAGCCCCTCCTGAGCTGCTCCTCCTGAGCCCCTCCTGAGCTCCTCCGGACTCTTTCTGTGAAAATGTATTCACAGAAACTGCTGCTCCATTAAGACGAGAATGTGAATCTTTTTTTTTTTTTTTTGGGCCTGGGCACCCACTGGGAAGAACATAAATCGGCCCTTATGAATTTAAACACTTTTCTTTTCCCCCCAGGAATTTATACAGATGATAGAGAAAAAAAAACAAACACTGTTGACACAGGACACGGGTCATGAGGGTGGGTCCAGTGGGCTAAGGTTCCTTTTATTGGACAAGGTTTTTGATGACACATAATGTCGCACAACTTTGTATTCCACAGATGAGAGACAAAGACAATGGTGGTGTATATTTATAATTTATTGCATAAAGTAATTAATTTAGTGATGTCATGTTTTCTTTTTCAAAATTTTTAGGCCAACATACATTTTGGCCAGATGATGGCGCTAATACCCTGCTTGCATCATTTACATTCGCGCTCAGTCTACTCTTAGTCTGGTCCGGACCAGGCTAAGTTCTCTGACTATATTTCCATAGTAACTGAGCCAGACTCAGAGTGAGCCTGGTTTATGAAACCGAAAAGACAAACAAAATAAGCCAGACTTGGCCAAATAAGCCTAGTTTACAGAGTAAGCCCACTTTATGAAATAGCCCTCTGCTGTTGTTCAAACGTTTACCAGCTCAATTTCATTTCCGGATTAATAAAATGTCAATAAGGAAAATGTTTCTTTGGATGTCGAGAAGCCCCACCCTTTGGACCCAAATGCTCTTGTGCAGACCATTTTACGGACAAATACTTCATAAACTTATTGGAGAGCTGTTCCAGAGCCTACAGCGGTGAGTAAAACTACGGCGAAATGGTTCCATCTGGGTCATGTCATGTGCACCGAGAGGCTGCAGTAACTACTTCTCATAACATAAATCCGCTAAGCCTGATGTTACACGTCTCAGACACAACACCATCGCTAGAAAACCCTCCTTATGAAACAGGACAGCGCTTTACTCTCATGGCCACTGGTTGTGCCTTAGGGTTTTGTAGGTTGGGTTTGGGAGAGAAATTTTATACGCCTACGGTGACTTTTGCTTCAAACAAATGACTCGTTTCTGGTCAATACTGCCTCTTGCAATGTTTAAAGTGTCGAATAATGTATGTGTAGAATGGACAAAATGCCAGTGTATAGTAAAGTATGTGAACAACATTGGGATAGTATTGCATCATGATCTCTCCCTTACTGAATGGCCGTTCTAACATTTTACAATAAGAGTGTTTAAGATGAGCGAGCAGTGCGTGGCGCTCAGATTTGTGCCTTGCTCTGATGCCACCTGTGCAGACGGTAAATGGTCTCCACTTGTGTAGCACAGCGGGGGTTAAGCAAATGTAATGCAACCTAAATTACTTTTATGGTAACGCCGACACAACGCCACCCCAGGAATTTCACCTGGAGATTCTAAACCATCTCCTAAAATGTCTTCAGTTTCAGCACCGTGGACAGCGCCTCCCTTTGGAACGATCCATTTCACTGTAAAACTGCACTGGCCAACATAATATTACGTTTATTCATATACAATAAATACTGCATAATGAACATTTAGGCTTATTTTAATTTAAACATGAAAAGCTTTCAATTGAGTATCTGTTCACATCTAGCCTCAAGTTCAGTTTAGTGTCTCTTTTTTTCCACCATTTTAAAAGACGACATAAAACATTGTACGGCTGCTGAATGTGTTTTAATGGAAATAAATAGACTCCACTTTCGCCATCAGAACCTTTCCGTACATTCAAGAAGGAAAAGTCCTGATTTAACACAACCTTGGCTGAGGATTTCTCCAAAAAACAATGTCACTTTGGTTTGCCTGATTTAGTTATACGTTTTAATATGAAGATGGAGCCGAGTTTTCTCTCATGAACACAGAGGAGCGAAGGCATTCCAGCGTTTATCTCCACCAAGGAATGTGAAACGATTCAGTCAGGACTTTCCAACAGCAGAAGAGCCTTTAGAGCACTGGATGTTTTCTTAATGAGCCTGAAAAAGGGATCATGTATGGGGAGTTCAAGGGAAAAAAGGCAAAAAGGCCAGAAACTGCTAAGGACCAACTTGGGTCTGATCCGCTGGAATTTAAATCATGTATTTCAGTAAAAGTGGCACATAACACCCTGCAAGATACTGAATACTTTATGTTTAGTTCATTTTGTTCACATTTTGGCAGGATCCTGGAGTTTAAATAATCACAGGTGGTGCCATATTGTTTACATTTCTTCTCCTTTTTTCGCATTTTCTGATTGCCCTTCCAGCGCCTACCGGTGGTAAGTTTTGATAATGCATGCTGGACATTGTAAACGTGTGGAGGCATAAATGCAGTGACAGTAATAGAATGGGAGCATAAACTGTCCTGGCTCCAATCCAGACTGGGCCGCTGAGATCCTTGTTTCTCCAAATAGAATGTTCTTTGCAGTGAATGGAGACTCTCAGATGCGCTGGTGATTGACTTGACTTGATAACCATTCAACTAAAATATGAATGATTCCACAAATCAAATTAAAATGAAGGAATATTTGGGAAGAGGAAGATCAAGTCCACAGTTGACAGTCGGGGTGTGAGCTTTCTGTCACGGTTGGATCTCGCTGTCGTCCTCCACGTGGCTCTTCATGTGGTCTGGCAGCTCCTGCAGCAAAAACACAGACAGAACGGAGGCTGAACAAACCGCTTTTCACACACATGAGACCGGGCCAGTCTTTGGAGGTAAAAGTTCAAAATCTCCTGGTTTAACATGATTCAGACCTTTCACTCGTATGTTGTAAAGTGGGGCTCGTTACCTTTTGTACTGTGCTCTGCCTGGAGAAAAAGGCGGAGCAGTTCCTCCAGCGGCACTTGACCGTCTGCAGGCTGGGGCTGCTGTGGTCCCTCAGCAAGTGCTGCACCAGATGCCCCGCCACGCCGAAGATCAGAGAGCAGTTCTGCCACTAGAGGGAGAGACACAGGATGAACTAAACGTGCTACAGAATATTCCATATCAAATGTGTGAATGTGTCCATCGGAAAACAACCTCAGTCTCTAATGAAAATAAAACTATATATTCAATCATGTAATCCTCTGGTTAAGAATACATTCTACATATTTGTTTTACATGTTGGTTAATATCCATCCAAAACTCATGATGTGCTGTGTAATCTTAAATTATTGATTTGCGGAGGGTCGCCAATAGGCCTGTTTCCTAGTCAAAAGGCAAATCTATTTAGACGACTATTTCTTACATTTATTCTTATTAAGTATTTCGTAGTAATTACCCAGCAGCGGAAGTTCTTCATGAGGTTGAGTTTGACGGCGTGGATGGAGCCGTCGTAGCTGCCTGTGTACATCTGCAACACAAGCGTTTCAACACATGACCATGAGCTTCCCCACTCACCTCAGCATCATCAGACACTCACCACGCTCCTGTGAACGGCCAAGCACATGACCATGTCCTGGTGTCCTCCATAGACCTGCAGCCGGTCGTGAGACTGGACACAAGACACACACGCACTTCAAACGGACATGTCCGCCATAAAATACAGTTTATGTATTGGAACAGAGAGGCTGAGTGAACACATTGGCCTAGAGCGCCCTCTGCAGGCAGCAACGAGAAACAGAACAGAAAATATCATATTTTATATTCAGTTAAGGGCAACCTAGCAAATCAGTGTAGCCATAATGAACACACGGAGGTAATACGTGCCTAGAACAGGTCTAGTAATGACAGTTGTGGGTTCTAACATGAAACTACCAGAAGTCCAAACCCTACAACTCCAAGGAACAATGTCCTGACGTTATAAATGTATAAATTATAAATGTGACAAATCAGCTCAACTTTAATAGGGACTAGATGCAAGTTGGTCATTTTATTCTCACTAGTGCCTCCTCAGGTCTTATGCATAACTGCAGCTTCTATATTAAGCTCGTGCATGACGACACCTTTTTGAGTGACAGTGCAGGATTTTAGAGGCAGTTGTGGTGAACAGGTCTGGGCTCATTCTACACATTAGGACATGGCTGGAACATGTAGGGGGAGGAAAATACTTCATTTTAACATTTTAAACTCTGTATAGTCCATTTAACCACAATGACATTTCAGTTGTCAGTGTACACTAGATTTAATGATAGATTTAGAGATAGACTAGACCAGCACTAAATTAAAGACCATTTTGCACAATGGAACATGGAGACATGGCACAGTATGTACCTGTAGTTCGTAGACTCGCACCAGTTTGTCCAGGCAGGCTGTGACCATCACTTTGCCCAGGATCACGATGGAGGTGACCGAGTGGCCATGGCCTTTGTAGATCCGTGCTAGCTCCCCGCTCTGAAGGCAAACAGGACACGGCACCAACTGATGAAGTGATCAGGCTTAACCCACAAAGATCTCACTCTCACATTACATCACATTAAATAATCTACGATAAAGCTTCAAAGTTGGTAATGAGCGGACATGCAACGTGGTGAAGACAATCTGGTCACAGACTTCAATAACATGTACACAGACATTATGACATTGTGCAGTTTTACGTAACTGAAAATTCATTTATAGCCCACTTTGTAGTGTCGTATGCAGAGGCGGGTCGTTACTCAGATACATGTACGAGAGGAGCTTTTTGAAGTCATGTACATCTTTGAATAGATTTATCACAAGTAGTACTTCGCTTTTACTTGAGTAATTATTTAGGACATCACTTTCTACTTATACTAAAGTAAAATTAAGCAACATTGCTTTTACTTGAATAATATGGTCCTATGACCTGGACGAATGAGAATACTCACGTAGATGTTATGTGCATGGACCGAGGTGTCACTGGAGCCGCTGAAGACCAGTTCGTTCACCACCTGCGACAGCATTTCATTAGACAAACGGGTTAACCGATTATTAACCGTTAAAGACAAGTTAGAAAACATGCGTCCCCATTATAAACCTAATGCCACTTGACAAGTGTTAAGAAAACAGAAAGGTGTTGGTTTAACATACAGTACAGTCAGAACTTTCTTTCCTCCATACCTTTAGGCACAGCACAGTTTTGGAGTGGCCCTGCAGCGTGCGCAGCAGTAGCCCGCTCTTGGCGTCCCTCACACTGATGGTGCTGTCGTAGGAGCCCACCAGCAGCACCTTTCGGGCCCCCTCCTGAGCCGAGTCCAGGCAGCTAACACCCCGGGGCCCGTGGCACTCAAACACATTCAGCTCCCTCAGGCTCTGCACAATAACACAGCTGTCCTTAGAGACGAGGCTAGGGCAACGGCTCAATGTTTCACAATGGTCAATTATCACATAGAATCAGGACATGGTGTCTAGCAGATATCCACTTCTCTTCTTTCTGCTCCTTTTCTTTGAATTGCATTGACTTGGATGTAATGTTTTTTTTCTTCTCAAATATTAGGATGACCAGACGTCCTGAGAAATTCAATCCTGAAATCCTTATATTTGTCATTTATCATAAATTCAGCTCAAATTGTCCCAAAAATAATACTACACCCTAAATCAGGAGTAGAAATAGTTTGAATAAAGGCCTTTGTTACGTCTGTAGGAGCGGGAGGCTCTGGGCTCTAAACCTGTTCTGACAGCGGTGTGGCTGCTGGTCCTAATTCTGAAGTTTAGGAGCACAGTCAAAAATCTAGGAGCGCAACTAAAAAAAACAGGGACGCTTTTAACAGGGATTAAGGGAATTTAAACATATCACCTGCCACTTCCAGCCTTCTGTTGCATTTCAGATGTACAGTAAAGTTTAGCTATTTGCAATGATTCAGCAATCTACAAAACTCATTGGGCTAAATTTAAACATTATAAATAGGACACCAGATTTTGTGCCTCCCAATCGCCCCTAACCCCCGCCCCTGCTTCACTGCACTCGCGTCTCCTCACTCTGTGCTGCTGGAGAAAGCTCCATAGGTCGAGCTACACACGGCAAACTCCTTTTCCAGAACCTTAGAAGACGTGTTAAACATTGCGTTTGTATTTTGCGAGAGCGGCGATGATTCGCTTTCAGCGCTGCACGAGGGGGCGAGCGGGTTGGATTGACGTTCGCGCTGCTTCTCCGCCCGACATTGATTCAAGCGACATTTGAGAGATAGTCCCCAGTCCCAATGAGTTTATGAAGACATACATATCCTCGTTTTCTCATAAAGAGACTACAGTTGTGTAAATATATTGGCTCATTCAATGAAAGCAGGCAGATGAATGTGAGCGATGCACAGGCACACGCAGAGAACACGGGCCGAGCTGGTGCAGGACGGCCCGGCGCGTGTGACTGGAAGGAATGACAGCGGCGCTGAGCCACATCAGAGGACAGATCGTAGTTTACTATATGCTCTCGAACTATTTTAGAACAGAAAGCTTGACAGGCAGCGTTTGTGAAAACAATGACACAAGCTTTTTTTAAGGTAGCACGAGAAGGTTTTCTTTTAAGGTGGACGGGAGCATTTGTTTGCAGTCGCAAACATGCGAGTGATTCTATTTTTAGATCGCCAAGGCATAATTTTGGGAGCATATGCGAAATGATCGCAATTTCGAGCCCTGTGGCCTATTGTCCTCTGCATTTGACTCATCCTCTGATGCCACTGGAGGACCCACTGTATTACTGTGTATGACTCCGTTTCATCAGTTTCTGTTGTCTTTGTCAGGTGGTGACAGAGTGTGGGGTCGGGGTAAGGTTTGGACTCCGCTTCACAGAGCAGATGAGAAAAGGTGAGAGATTTGAGGGGAAATAGGCTGACCGAACTAACCTCCAGCTAGTGCTACAGTTAATGTCCCAACTGTAACCACACACTTAAAGGAACAGGCCACCGTTTTTACATACTGAGATATGTCCTTACCTGAGTTTTATACGAGTTGATGCGTACCTGTCTGGTCTTTGTACGTGTGCTCAGTCACGCAAAATGACCAAAGATGTTGTTAGCATTTGGCCTCTCCCAGCATATTCCTGTGGCTCCAAACGGGGTGAATTTAGAAGAGACTAAGCTCTTCCATGGGCACACACAAAGATCTGACAGGTGCGTATCAACTCGTCTAAGCTCAGGTAAGAACATATTTCAGTATGGAAAACCGATGGCCTATTCCTTTAAGCAGAAAACGTTAAAAAAATTTAACTCTGTAGCCTATTTTCACAATATAAAGTGGTTCTCATCAAAGTGTCTTGAATAGAAACAGCGTATAGTCTCGCTAGCCACAATGCTTCTGTCACCGCCACCTGGCACATCCATGCGTCACTAATTCTCTTGTCTCAAAGAAATTAGCAACCTGCTGCCACTGTAGATATAGAGGAGTTTTACATGGTTACTCTGCCGATCACTAGACCGCACAGAGACTTAAGAATGGCACATTAAATGTTTTAGACCCACTAGGTGAAAGGCACACCAGACAATATCTCGGCACACTACTGCCGTGGCACACTAGTGAGCCACGGCACAGTGGTTGAAAAACACTGATCTAGAAGTAAATTTCTCCACTCATGAGCTGGAAACCATTGCTGCTGACCTTTAAATCGAAGCTGGTCACGGTTCCGTTGGCGAGGCCAGCGTACAGGATCATCCAGGACACGTGCAGACAGAGGACCCGGTCAGGGAGAGACAGCTTCTGCAGGCACTTCTTCGACTGAGCAGAGGACAAGACGCATTCAGGAGGAACACTCTCAATCATCCTAGACTTCAGAGAAGATCCTATTGTACACATTTTCAGTGGTAGGGGAAACCGACGCAGACGTGGAGATTAGACATTGGAAAATCCCTGTGAAAGTGTGGAGTCTGTAGGAGCTACGAAAGTGGAGATGTTGCAGATGTTCTTGCTGAATTGGCACACATCTCCAGAGATTGTACTTTTGCTGCAAGTTTTATAATTTTACACAATTCAAACCTCAAAAACTAAACCTTTATTGTGAGACAGAGCGGGCATTAAGGTTTCAAGCCTAAATGAAGGTGTGGGGAACGGTTTAAACCTCTCTTAAATGTACTCAGCTTCTAGATAAATAATCATTAGAACATTTAAATGGGAATTATTGAGAAAATGAAGAAAAGGACACGGATGACAGATCGTTGGTACTTTGATAAGTCATCCATTTGGTCTAAATCTTTTGGTAATTGTAGAGTTTTGAGTAAAGCTGCCTCTGACAGAGCGGACGTTTGTGGACCTTGATGCTGTAACAGTGGATGGTCTGGTCACTGGAGCCCGTGTAGAGCTTAGGAGGCAGCGACTGCAGAGCGGTCACCAGCAGACAGTTGATTTTACTGGAGTGGCCTTCGAACACTCCCACGCACTTGTTGGTCTGAAAAACAGCAGCAAAAGGGGGAAATTACAGAGTTTGGTGCATTTCAGGACAAAGTTGACTTTTCATACAAAGGGGCGAATATGTCAACGTTCTGTTTCGAACGATGTCAGAAACAGAAATGGCTTCATCACAGAGGTTATTATGTCAGCCAACCCAAACCTCACTCCTCGGCAAATAGACATGACACAATTGTTACAAATGTTCTATCGATGAATCCTGACATCGAGTGTCGCGAGCAGAGTAATGAGTTAGTTTTGATTTGCAGCTAATCTAGCACTAGTTTCTTTTTTAAATCAGTAACGTGGTTAGTTTGGTCCTGAACTCTCCCTCGTCTAAATTCTCCTTCTGCTCAGACTGCGCGTCATGTCAGCGCTCATGCCATTTGCAGACTGTCTTCACGTCACATTATTTTGAATTTACTGGTTAAATAGATCAATACAGATGAAGCTAAAGAGGAAAACCATGATGGAGCTCGTCCTAAACAAAGCTAGTATCGGTCCTTCCAGTGTAATCAACAAACTCGTAGCTTTGTGTGTTTGAGGAAAGCAGTACAATTAATCTAAATCAAGTTGGGTATGTTGTGTGTTTATTATTACCAATTCCATGCACTTTGTAAAGTGTAAGAGCTCCTTTACAGACGTTCTTTGTAGTAGTCCATGCTCATTATTGTTAACTATTGCTGTCATTTATTCACATACAGAATAAAGCTCAGTGAAGTGAATTTGATCATTGCCTTTATTGTTGATATGCAGTATCAGTATATTGGTAAAAAGAAATCCATCACTATACTGTACATGTGTGATGTGTTGCATGTTGAGGCCTCTAACTGTTGCAGTAGTTCATCAGTATAAATAAAGCTTATAAAAGCTCATTTACTGTGCAATACTTTTACTGTTGTCGGGCTGTTTGCGTGGCTTTTATGGCGGCTCAGTTTCAGAAATGGAGCATTCCACATCGGAAAAAATGACAAATGAAGGCTTTATAGATTATTTTACCTTCATAATAAAGTAATGCAGTTCAAGCTGCTTTTCCAGGGGAGAAATGATTTTAGCGAGTGACTTTGAAAAGTAACGTGGGTTCATGTGGGCGGGGTCAGGTGTGAGTGTTCCAAGTGGCTTTGGCGTCTTGCCCGTACCTTCAGGTCGTAGGCCCGTGCAGTGCCATCTCCAGAGCAGGTGTACAGCCGGCCCTCGTAGACCTGCAGCCCGGTTACCGGACCAGAGTGCGCCTGAAAGGCCGCTAGGCAAGGCTCCGCCTCCTCGTCAGCAGGGCCTGAACACAAGGGAACTAAACATAAAGGCATTCAGGAAAGTGGACAGCGGAGAGTAGTAATGCCAGGCTTACTTTGCGTTGCACTGGTGTCATCTCTGGGCAAAGAGGCGGCTTCAGAGCTCCTAATATTTAGAAAGGTCAGAGTTTATACAGGAAACGGTTTCTTAAAGCCATTTTCAGGCCTAAACACTACATTTTTAATGAGACAAATGCAAACAAGTTGTGTAACTTCTTAAGATTTGTATCTATATTCCAGTCGACAGAGGAGTAATAGAAAATGTAGGTAACACTTTTCATGAAAACCTGGAGCTGAAATGGTTTTGGACCAAGAAATGTAGACTCATTTTCTCCCAAGTCATTTAGATTTCATGCATGTTGGAATAAAATGGTACGCTTTGCAAACATGATAACCCAAAACAGTTCATACTGTGCTCAGGACATACTTTGGGCTGCTCCAATTCTGTTGAAAATGTCTAGAAGAAGTTTGTTTTTAAGATAGGTACATGTGCTCTGCAATGTGCTCGTAATATACGTCATGGCAAGAGTCTCGATTTCAATCCGACACCAAACAAGCCGTTCACTTAATATACAGTGCCTCTCAAAAGTACTAATGCACCTTGAACTTTTGCACATTTTGTCATGTTTACAACCATAAAGAAAGATTTTATTTTGATACATGATTGTTATTTTTCTAAAAATAGAAAACCGAAAAGTGGGGGGTGCATAAGTATTCATACAGCATGAATTAATACTTAGTGCAGCAAAAGGGGGTTCCACAAACAGCAGCAAGTCTTCGACTATCCAAGATTTGCACATCTAGAGACATTTTAGCCCATTCCTCTTTACAAAACAACTCAAGCTCTGTCAAATTAGAAGGAGAGCGTTTGTGAACAGCAGTTTTCAGGTCTTTCCACAGATTTTCAATAGGATTTAGGTCAGGACTTTGACTGGGCCACTTTAACACGTTAATATGTTTGTTTTTAAACCATTCCATTGTAGATTTAGCTTTGTGTTTAGGATCATTGTCCTGCTGGAAGGTGAATCTCCGCCCCAGCCTCAATTCTCTTGCTGACTCCAGCAGGTTTTTCTCCAAAATGTCTCTGTATTTGGCTCCATCCATCTTCCCAACTATTCTTACAATCTTCCCAGTCCCCGCTGAGGAAAAGCAGCCCCATAGCATGATGCTCCCCCCACCATACTTGACACTGGGGATGGTGCACTCAGGACGATGAGCAGTGTTAGGTTTGCTCCATACATAACGTTTTGCATTTGGGCCAAAAAGTTAAATTTTTGTCTCATCTGACCAAAGCAGCTTCTTCCACATGGTAGCTGTGTCCTCCATATGACTTCTAGCAAACTTGAAACGGGATTTCTTATGGCCTCCTTTCAATAATGGCTTTCTTCTTGCCACTCGTCCATGAAGGCCAGATTTGTGTAGAGTACGACTTATAGTTGTCCCATGTACAGATTCCCCCAGCTCAGCGGCAGGACGTCGCAGCTCCTCCAGAGTTATCTTAGGGCACTTGGTTGCATTTCTTACCAGTGCTCTCCTTGTTTAGTGACCAATACACTCTGACCATAGCTCTGAGGCCCTCACAGAACAGCTGGAATTATACTGAGAGTAGATTACACACAGGTGGCCTCTATTTAATGGTTAGGGCAAGGTGTGAACATTCTGCAGTCATTAGGAATGTTATAAAGACAATTTAATGCACTCAGAAAATGCTGTATGAATACTTATGCACGCCCCACTTTTCACTTTTCTATTTTTTGAAAAACAGAATCATTTTGCTTTCACTTCACAGTTATCTGTTACTTGTGTGTGAGATTTCAGTAAAAAATTCTAAATAAAATATTTTTGTTTATGGTTGTAAACATGACAAAATGTGCAAAAGTTCAAGGTGTATTAGTACTTTTGAGAGGCACTGTAAGTTGCCACGGGATCACTGCCTGAGCATACAACCATATTTCGTACCGTTACTCAAATATGAGCAAACTAGGCTCTCAGAGCTCCCATCTGGCCCCTAGATGGTCTCCAATTTTATCTTTACTTTAAAGAAAAGTAGTGGATTATAAAAAAAACATGCTTTACGTACATGGTTATACATTATAATATGGGCACAAAAGACTTTGTATAAATGTAAGCTTTTTAATTTCATTTCACAAGAGCTGCAGGCCCTCATCATGTGTTGAGATGAATTTGGGCCCTTGGAAAAGTGTCACAGGTGAGCCCTGAAGTCCAACATAAGTGTGCGCTGACTCACCTGGGCTCCTCGCCCCCCTCTGGCACGGCCTTCCTCTCTTTAGGAGCCGCTACATCTCCTTTTGGCGTTTCATCTTCTGATGATTCAGAGTCCTCTGAGGAGGACTCTGAATCATCCGCACTCACAAATTCATCCAGGTCGATCACCTCGTGCTTCTTGGGCTCCACCACTTCTAACCCGTCGCTGTCATTGCCATCCTCCGTCACTGAGCTTTTGTTCCCTTCTTTAGCCGATGTATCCAATGGTGCGGACTCAGAAGGCCTGTGAACCGGGGCTGCCGTTTTCTCTGCGAGCTCAACGCTGTCAACCACTGGGGACTTTGTCTGGGTATCTGGTGTAGCCGTGTTCTCTAGCTGTAGCGGGTCGGGTAGAGGGGCCTCTGGGGGGGGAGCAGTGAAGACGGCTGGTTGTGGCAGGTCTGGGGGACGTTGAATTGTAGGAGTGGTACTTGGCGTGACGTATTGGGGAACATTGGGCAGTGTTTGATGAGCTTCCTGTGTTGGGTGGGGGGCGCCGATGGATGAGGGAGTGGTGGAAGGCGGGGGGTCAGTAGAGCTGCTCAAAGGTCCGACAAATCCATCTGCAAGAGGAAAAACACAAACTCTGCATGTCAATAGAGTTGACCTCCATTCATCTTCTTTGATCCTTAAGCTATAGACACAGTGAGAGATAGAGGAGAGCAAAAAGGTAGAGGTGAGAGGGGAGAGAGCAGAAAGGGAGGAGCGAGGAGAAAAACAGGAGAGGAGTGAGGAGACAGAAAGGAAAGAGGAGTGAGGAGAGAGAAAAATGAAGAGGAGCGAGGAAAAAGAGAAGAGCGAGGAGAAAGACCAGAGAAAGGAGAGAGAAGAGTAAGGAGCAAGGAATGAGGAAAGTGAGAAGAGAGAGAAAAGAAAGGTGTGAGTAGAAAGAGAAGACGGGAGAGAGGAGAGGGAAAGGATAGCAGTGAGGAGAAAGAGAGAGGAGAGGGGATTGAGATGGCAAATAGAGAGGAGCGAGGAGAAAATGAGGAGAGAGATAGAGGAATGGGAGAGAGAACTCTGATGAATTTAGATAGATTTATATTTCTAAAGGATGTTAACAGACCTAGTCCGATTACTGACTGTAAACATTGTGGGGTTTCAGAGCCTTTCTGTAGAGTTTGCATGACCACCCCGTGTCTGTGTAGGTTTCCTCCAGTTACTCCGCTTTCCCCTACCACTAAAAACATGTACAATAGGCCAGGATGAGTGAATGGTGGTGGTCTGAGGGACCGTTGGTGCAGATGTGTGCAGTCGCACTTCTGCCAGTCTGCCCCAGGGGAAACTGTGGGTACATACGCAGCTTACCTCCACCGTGTGGGGAGAGAATAAGGAACTTTTGCCTCAGGGTCAATCATATACATTTTCACATGATTCTTTTGTTTGGTTGTGTCAGTTTTCCACATGGCGACTTTTACCTTTCATTCCGTGCAGGATGTCGATGCGTTGAGTTCGGAGACTGTTGAGTTCAGAGACGTACTGCAGCCAAAACATACAGAACAAAGCTAGTAGTCAAAATATTTACTCAGTTACAAGTACTGTGTAGTTACCACAAGGGATGCAACAATTCTCAAGGTTCAAGGAAATGTTCATCTGAAGGTAGGACTTTTCGCACCAATATAAAAAGTCATCAACAACTGCCTGCCCTGTCTCATTGTCCTGTAGCAGACTGACAATGACGGTATCATCTGCATACTTGAGAATTGTACTCCGCTCCCTATTACAGCGGCACATAGTATACCTATGATATTCTTGATAATATATCATATTTAATTATTTGATACGCCCTCAATTCAATTCAATAAGCAAATACATTCGATATGAATGGATGAAAGATTGTAGATGTGCTGGCGCCGCTAATAGTAAGATCACACCTACGCTGCGAGCACAAGCATCAGAGAATGCGACATGACAATGTTTTGCCAGGACATCTGAACTTAAATTTATAGCGAATGTATTAGGTTTGAATGAGCTGGCCGTGCGTAAAGTCTCCTCGCGCACAGAGATCCCTAGTACGGTGTATCATCGTATTGGCACACATTTCTCATCGTTCTCATTGAATATGGGCCGTCCTTTTGTCAGCTGTGTAATGAAACAGCGGTGCAAACACTGTACAATGCCATTCAATCCCACTGGCCTCAGTGCGGTGCCCCTCAGCGCACTGGACGCCCGATGCACAGCACGTTATGAGTGTATACAGAGCAGCGGTATTGGAACTACAGCTTCACCTCCGATAAACAAGAAAATCACACGTGCTGTTGGAATATTCCTTGCCAAAGCATTGCAGCCTTATTCTGCGGTTGCAAATTACATTTTTTTTATTAGCTTATGAACATAGTAGACCACATTAAAAAGAGACTGTTCTGAGCCCTTAGAAACAGTATTGTCAAAAATCTACAGAGCTACATTTTGATATAATACAGCAGTATTATTATTATTGTATTTCTAGTTCAGCACATGAATGTATTGAATCGAATTGATATCGTGACCTTCATAAGTAAAAACGTTATCAAATTGTGGCAAAAGTGAATCCTTGTATCCCTAGTTACTACTTACTCAAATCAAGGTCAAATATTCCCATATCAAAACATCTGTTTAGCTGCCTTTCAGCAGTGTTCTGTTTGCATGCCTGTATATAGTGACCTTTTCTCTGTGGATTATATAGGCCTGCAGGGCGTTGCGGGTTTGGACGATGGCTCGGTCCAGCTCCTGCAGACGGAGGCTCAGGTCTTCCTCCTTCAGAGACACCAAGTACAGCTGGTCCAGAGGCCATAGGTCTGCACAAGGGAAGGGCACACATTGGAAATGGCTCAATAAGACTCCGCTATTCACAGAACAAAGTAGAGCAGTGGTTCTTTAACTTTGCAAACTAAATACTAGGGCTGCACCCATCTGGTACTGGATCTACAGCATGCTAATGCTAATCAAGGCTGGGACAAACTAGGATTGGATCACTTAAGTAGCCTAATTAAATTAAATAGGCCACTGTGGACTGGCCAAGTGTCTATATTTTGGTTTATGAAATAAATTGTTAAAGAATAACTGATTAAACATATTTGTAATGGACAAGTTGCAATAATCAGATCACTTTATGGGAGTGGTTTATGTAGCACGATAAAAAAACAGCAGTGTGTGCTGGATACGTAAATAAGTAATTAGCTTCCAAATGTAATAGTTCTCACACCAGAACGTGACATTTCGGTCCAAGCGTCTAATGAAGGGCGTCACGTTCTGTGAGTAAACTATTACATTTGGAAGCTAATTACAGTTGTGCTGACCTTTTTTCATTGCATCAGCTGTTTATGTAACCTAATACTCTGCCATGTAGCCAAAGGTATTTAGTGTAGAAAAGCGAAGTGATCCGTGTGTAATGTTTTTCCATTATAGTTTACTAATAGAATGGATAATTGATCTGTAACATCTTGTTTGTAAGAAATTACCTTATTGATCCCACATTGGGGAAAAGAGGAACATTCACCGTTTCACTCAGAGAAAGACACTTTAAGAATGTCTCTTGATATTGATTAATATCAGATATCAGCAGATACTCAAACGCCCAGAATCGGTATTGGAGCCAACAAACCTGGATGGGTTCTTCTCTACAAAATACCACCCCAGAAAATACTTCATGTTCCAAGTACCACCAGGATTAAAGAGTGTAAAGTACATCTAAACCAGAAAAGCACTGAGCACATTACTAAAACATCAGTTATACGATGTCCAAGTCTAAAACGAAAGTTACGTATGTAACTACGGTTCTATGAATCCCGGATGACCGCCAGAGGCGCTGCTGTAAGCACTGAATGTTCCCTTCGCCGGATGACGCCCCGGAGGTAATATATTCCCCCGTCATCCGAGCCTCTGTTCCTAAAAAATCTTCTGGCAAAAACGCAACGATTCTGAGTGACAGAAGCTCTGGCGGTCATCCGGGATTCATAGAACCGTAGTTACATATGTAACTTTCGTTCCATTTCATCCCTCCTGACCAGAGGCGGTGCTGTAAGCACTGAATGACTAGTACCAGCTTCGTCACGAGGAATCCTGAGCACCCACCTCACTAAGAGGATCCAGAAAACCCCTGGAGGAGAGCATGGCCCAGAGCATGAGAGGCCGCACATTGACGTTGTAGAACCTGGTGAACGTGCTCGCCGCATCACAGATCGTTTCCAATGGAACACTCTTCATAGCTGCCCAGGAAGTGGATACACTCCTGGTAGAGTGGGCCTTCACACCGATTGGCAATGCGTGACCCCTCCACATCGTAGGAATAACAAATGGGAGAGACGCTGTTTAGACAGAGGGCGACCCAACCTCCATAACACACAAATAGCTGGTCTGATCGTCTCACACCCGCAATGTACGCCTCCAGTGCCCTCACAGGGCACAGACAACCAGGCTCATCTCCAGCCACTCCAGAAAGCCGGAACCACTAACTGCAATGGTTGATTACAATGAGAACCGGATAACACCTTGGTCACAAATGCAGTGTTCGGCCACAAGGTAACACCACTGCAGTCCGGACTCCACCTAAGACAGGAGGGACTAACAGAAAGAGCATGCAACTCACCAACCCTTTTAGCAGAGACAATAGCCAACAGAAAGGCAGTCTTACAAGATACACTTATGTGGCTAGAGCGCTCCCTCGGACTCCAGTGCCCCTGAACTGCCCAATGCTGCCACACAGCGCCCCACCCCGTAGAGCAGGTCACCACCTCCCTACGACACACAACTACGACCAAGGGGACACCTCTGGAGAGATGGGACCTGTCCCCCCATGGAGCCAGGGCACAGAGATGTCAGAGCCATGTCACCGTGAGCTTGCAACGCCTGTGGAGCCTGGGGTCCAGGCGAAACCCGTTGAGCCACCACTGTAGAGGACGCAGCGACAGCAGACCCAAAGGCACAATGCGAGTGACAGATGTAAGCTTCCCTAACAGTCGCAGGAAGGTGACGTAGGTGAACCGCCTGCCCAATGTGAACCGACCGACCAAATGGAGAATGCCGTCTAGACGGACGAGCCGTCATGGAAGTCGCGTCCAAAATCATCCCAAGAAAAGTTGCCGTCTGGGACGGGGACAGATGACTCTTCCCAAAGTTGACCTTAAGGCCCAACCGGGACACATGATCCAGAAGGCGACCTGTATCCCGAATTGTGACCGAACAAAAGGGGCACCGGAACTGCCAATGGCGACCCCGATATGCAAACTTGAGAAAGGACCTGTGCTTTACCGCAATGGGCACATGGAAGTACGCATCCAACAGGTCTATCGACGTAAACCACTTCCCCCTCGCAACAGCCTGCAGAACCTCCGCTGTGGTAAGCATGTGAAAGGGCAGGACCTTCAGATACCGATCGAGTCCCCTCAGATCCAAAATGTGACGAAATTCTTTGGCACGAGGAAGTAAGTCGAATAGTATCCCCTGGGTTGCAGCAGAGTATCTACTGCCTTGATTGCCCCCTTGGCCAGGTGGGCGGAAAGCTCCTGGTCCCGGGCTTGAGCCTTCCCCGGGTCGCTGATCACAGTCATCCTGACTTGGCGGACAAATTGTGGCCACCGTCACCAATTATAGCACAAATACCTTAATACAGACGCCGTGAGTTGTCACACCAACAACACTCACATACACCTACAGAATCAATCCACGAACGAAGATCCAACTGTCGCAGCTGTTGGAGGGCAATACACCGCTACTCCAGCCAATTTCGGCGACAGGGCATCTAGCCACAGCAAAAAACTACAAAAGCGAATGACTAACGCCACGTTGCTCGAACCTCATGCGAGAAGAAAAAAGGAACAGAGGCTCGGATGACGGGGGAATATATTACCTCCGGGGCGTCATCCGGAGTCACAGTGACTCATTTGGTATTAACTACTGGAACTACGCATGCGCGAAGGGAACATTCAGTGCTTACAGCACCGCCTCTGGCGGTCAGGAGGGATGAAATAGAACTGCAGATGAGTCCAAGTACCACAGTTTGAGACCCACAGGAATAGAGAGAGGTCATTTACCTGCATTTTGGGACTTTAGCTTTTTCAAAGTGGGACCGTGCTCTTCTGTCTGTGAAAGGACAGAGATATAGACATTACTCTTGTCACATGGTGTAAAGAGGAAACTGAACATAGAAGCAGAAGAAAGTCTTGTGTTCATTGACATTGAAGTGACGGACTCACATTATAGCTCCGCTTCATGGTGTGTCTGTTCCCTTCAGGAGCCTCTTCATGTGGCTCCCTCTTGACCTGAAGCTGCCTCTCGGTGTGTGAGGTGGAAGGCTGGGCTGAAGGCTCGTCTGCTCTGTCTGGGGTCACTGAGCTCCAAAGAGAGGGTAAAGGTGGGGCAGGAGTTGGGCCCTGAGCCCCAGGGAATATGTCAGGAAAAGACTCCCATTGAAAGCCCTCCGACAGCGGCAACAAAGTGCCCTCTAAAGGGGGAAAGGCACCTTGTGCAGGTAGAGATCTGGGCAGCTCATTGCCTAACCTGAAATAAGACGAGTCGGTAAAAGGGAGCATGTTTACGTTCTGTGTCTTGCACAAATATATATTTCAAGACTCTGTGGTGGACAGTCACTGGCAAAATAATAATAATAATAATAATGCCTTACACTTATATTGCGCTTTACAAGCCTGTATTACCAAGTTTCTCAAAGCGCTAATGTTAAAACATTATGTTGGATGTACTTGACTGAAGGAAAATATGTGTTCATTAAGACAGAGCTGATGGCTGATGTTAAATATATATAAAATTCAAACTAAAGACAGTGAAGTCTTTATATCCACTAGTGTTATGACTGTCCATCTGTAACTCATGAAAAGATTTAAGAAATATGTTCGTGTCATAGGCATTAACAGGATTGGGCTTTTGTTAAGCCCAGTATGAAGTCACGCGTTGCTTCTGTGCATATCGCCACAGACTAAATTAAACAAACTAAGGGCATTGATAATAATATCTTTGTTCTGATTGGTCTGACAAAAGGAATAAAGCTTGTTTTTTCATGCATCTTTGCACTGATTAACATTTGCTTCATAACGTCCAACTTTTATGTTCATTATGTATTGCAATACTTCAGTATTACAATACAAATTGTTGTATTGTCGTGACAGCTTCATCATCCCAGCCCAACAAATCTGTCATAACACATGTTGAATGTTTAGACAGACATCACTCACTACACTTACATGTGAAGTCTAATCTGACTTGACTAAAGATTCGACTCCAATCAGTTTTTCCCCCAAACCTGTCAAACCAGTCTTGTCCCAGTCACATGACACCGATCCGACTGTCCTTTGGAGCATCAGAGGAGCAGGGCGTTCACTTTTGGCTGCTATGTAGTTTTTAGCAAAGAGCTAGCCCAGTTAGCCCTGTTTAGCCCAAACTGCTTTTTTTGGGGTTAACTGTGACGTCGTAAGGATCTTTAACTAAACACTCCCTGTTTACACCAGGGTTTCCCCGGGGATTAAGCTTAAATCCACCTAATAAAGAGGCCAGTTAGCACTCGGCGGCTAACAGCTATCGTTATACGACACAATGCTACGATTGGCTACGACTCTTTATGGAAGAGAATTGTGTAATAAACTATAAATTCAACAAGCGCAGCTTAAAGGCCGCTTTATATCAAGCTGGTGGTTTTAGTGACTTTATTGGTGCATATTTTTAGTTTTCACGTGATCAATCAGAGCAAATCTTAGCTGTGTCTCGTGGCCCAAAGCACATCCTCCAAAGTTAGTTTGCAATAGTCGTGCATGGCTAATGTTGACCAACGGCAGTAGTCAAGTAGAAGCAGCTAACATGATGTTGTCTGACGATATGTTGGCGTTCTCTTTGACAGCCTCTCTTTGACAGATTCCGAGGCAGCTACAGCATGCACAGTTAGTTAATTAACCCCAATGCAAACCAATTTGATTGGACTAAGCGTTTACATGCAGCTCTAATCTGACTGCCATCGGCCCAGGCCGGCCGCAGGAGGAAAGTCAAATCTGTCGGGTTACATAGGTTTAGGCGATCCTGTTCTGCTCTAAAAAGGTGAGAGATTCGACTTCCGACATCATGTAACCGCAGCGAGTGTTGGTACTTACTTGGTACGCCCTCTCTTTCCGGTGTTCAATGAAGAGGCAGCTCTGGCTGCTCCGCCCTTGGCTGCTCCGCCTTTGGCTGCTCCGCCCCTGGCTGCTGCTCCACCCCTGGCTGCTGCTCCGCCCCTGGCTGCTGCTCCGCCCCTGGCTGCTGCTCCGCCCCTGGCTGCTGCTCCGCCCCTGGCTGCTCTGCCCCTGGCTGCTGCTCCGCCCCTGGCTGCTGCTCCGCCCCTGGCTGCTGCTCCGCCCCTGGCTGCTGCTCCGCCCCTGGCTGCTCCACCCCTGGCTGCGAATAGTCCAACACTACTTGAGAGAGCCACATTCAGTCCATTCACTTTGGAATCTAAAAGATTCCAAAGTCCTTCCCCGCCTCCATTCCCACTCCACGTATCTCCCATTGACCAGTGGCTCACATCGGTCACGCCGCTAGACCAAGGCATTTCTCTTCCATTTGCACTCACGTCTTGAATGCCCGTTTCCCCACTGCCACTTTCCTGTGCCTGGAGATTTTGTTTCCGAGCTTCTCGATCTGCTCTGCACGGTTCCCTTAAACCCAGCTCCTTCCGAATTTGCCGGATCATGACGCTAACATCCACCCTGCGTTCTGGAGATGTACTCTTTTCCTTTTTTACAGGTCTGTTGTGACATGTTTGAGCATCTTGGTTTGGCCCTGACTGAAATAGAATAGCCCCGGCTTGAGGGAGGCAATCACTGGTGAAATCTATGTTTGCTTCAGTAGGTTCATTGTTTGCAAGCAGAGGGACAGACCTGTTGGGCTCCTGATTGCATTCGACCTTAAAAGCCCTCTGCCTCGTGTTGGTCGCGGACTCCACAGTTTTGCAGTTTCCTTTTAACTTTTTGTGTTGAGAAGACATCTGCTTTTCCTTCTTCTTTTGCTTTCTTTGAGCCTTCTTCCTGTAATAAACAATTAGAGAATTCTCACTTGAGTGAGGAGGCTGTGGAGGTAACAGCATATACAGCGTCACAGATAGAAAAACTTTTCACGCTGAGGTAGTGTCGCTAGATTCTCTACAGTGCAAGCATGGGGTTTGAGCTTTTTCCAGAGCGCTATGCATTTTCAGTGTGCCACAGTTTGAGAACCACTATACTACAGGTATTTTGGCCACACTGACTGCACTGTGACTGATCTGTGTTTCTAAATGGCAATACCGTTCGAACTACAATGTGAGCGTTTAGCCACACCCATCTGCAGTGAAAGTACCTAACCGAATAGGCTTGTATTTATTCACATTTTAGAATGTGATTGAACTAAAAAAAACAGTATTATTTCCCACGTAAACAGGCCTTTATGGACAACTCACTGCAGTCGTTTAAGTTCCTTGTTGTGGTTCAGGATGATCTGAACGGTGTCTGGGCTCAGGCTCTTCACCAGAGAAACTGGCTTGACGTTCCGATTCACCAGCATCTTCAGCTTCTGGGCGTGCACCGGAGAGGAGATGTGTGCTACAAACTGGCTCAGGTTCATGGAAGAAGAGCTGCACGCCTGGCACGAGTGACCCGCACTTGGAAAAGAGGATTTGGTTTACATGATTGAAATTTGAACAGCTAAACAAGAATCACATGCACTTCTGGGTTAGCAGAGTTTATTTTTAACCTTAACCAGAGAAAGTAAACCACAAAATAAAGATATAACTATTAATAACTACTAATAACTATTTTGACTTATGCAGTAAAGCTTAGACTTTAGGCTTCATGACTTTTTAAATGTTTTATTTTATTTTTTTAATTATTAATGTCACTATTATCTCTAATAAAAATCTAAGCTTGGATACAAAATGTGGTTATAGAGGTGAAACTTTTCTTACAGCTTGTAAAAAAAACAAATTAAAAATCTCTTTACAATTACAATATTGCATGAAATCAACAAGATTTTAAACAGAAATGTCAGCACTCTGAAAAGTATAATCATGGATATGTATCTTCAATGAAGGTACTTGATTCATCTTCTGTAATCAGTAGTTGAAGTCTTCGAACGTTTCGCCTCTCATCCAAAAGGCTTCGTCAACGACAACAATGCATATGTACTTAGTTAAGCCTTTTACTTGAATTACTGCCTTAATGCAGTTTCGTGGCATGGATGCTATCAGCCTGTGGCACTGCTGAGGTGTTACGGAAGACCAGGATGCTTCAATAGCGGCCTTAGTTGAGGCTCTCTGCTATTTCATACAAGTAGCTCATGGAGTTCAAAAAGGTTGGAGACACATGATTTAGACTCTAACATCAAGCAGCATATCAAAGTGGTTAAACACTCACGATCCCAAAAAACTGTCCAGTGCTTTATGATGGCACAGGCTGTGCAGATGTTGGTGAGCTTCCTGCATAAAAAAAAAAGTACAAGTAAATATAGATCGTGGTGATCAGGAGCCACGATAAGCCTAAAATACCATAAATAAATCAATATGAAACAATGGAGACTCACATCCTTTGAATACTTGTTGCGACACAGGATACAGAAGATCTCTCTTTTCTTTTTGCCTGTGTTTTTTACAGAGGCTTTCATCTCAGCTGTGGCCATATTTCAACAGCCTAAGAAATAGACAGTTTTGTTATCAATAATAATTGCAGTTTGAAAAGGGGAAAGTGCCAAACAACGATAGGATTGAGCACTAACTTCCAACATGTAGCAGTGTAGCCTTTCGTCAATGTCTGTCAAATGTTAAAACTATAAAAACAAAAAACAAATGCACATGTGTGTCATCGGTACTCGAACTACCGGGAATCTTAGTTGGCGGAGCTCTATGTTACCGACAATACGCGTTTAACGTGTACAAATCGTAGCAAACGAATAAAGTCTACACTCGGTAAGTTTAAATTAGAAGAACAACATACAGTTACACAGTTTCAGAAGAAAATTCACATGTTTGCAGGACTTCAACGCTGTTTAGGCGCCATGTTTGTGACGAAAATTACGTTACAGGCCTACGCTCAAGCACTAGCCAATCGCAGGCCTCAAAATCTAACGGAAGTCCGATGTCGGCCATTTTCACAGATATATAAATAAACATGCTCGGATAAACCCAGGAGAGTGGGCTCCAGGGTTTATATATATATATCTGCTTCTCCACATTTAGGCAGTTGCGGAAGAGGAGCGTTTGGCCAAATTAATATTTTTAAACCTAAAATACAACAATGTGCAACGGCTGTGTGCATAAACAGTATCCAGACAGGGTAAGAACGAAAGCAGTAGACATTTGTGGTTGTTACACGCGTTTACATTTGCTGTTATGTCGTTTGTTTACGCCATGTTTTATTAAAAGGGACCGAGTGCACACATAAAAAAGAAAAAAAGAAAAAGTGTTTAATGTTGATGTGTGGATTGTTTGTGGCTCTGTGTGCCAGGGGAACACGTGTCTGGAGGACGGCTCTTACCTGATGAACTACCAGGGCTGTGCCAACTGCCACCAGAGGGACTTCGTGCTCATCAGCAACAAATCCACAGTGGACGAGGATGGAGAGGAGATAGTCACGTATGACCGTGAGAACCTTTGATCACTGCTCGTCTTCAGTGTCATTTTTGGAATGGATTCTGATACTGGTCATGTTAGTGTTGTGGTTGTGGTGATAATGGTCATTCAGCTCACCGGCTTAAAGGCCCTTTACCTGGTTTCATTTACAATAATGAAAGATGGAGCGACAGTTTGACCTCTTAAACCCCGGCTAAACCGAGCACATTCTCTCTCTTACCCAAATCTAAAAGCTTCTCGACTGGAGCTCACAGCCTATAGGCCAGAGTAACACCTCAGTTGAAAGCTAAGACCTAACTGATTGTAACTTTTTTGTCGCCGCATTTATGTCACATTTTTTAAGCGTTTTTGTGGAGTGGCCCATGGTGGCAGCGGGTTACGGTATGGGCAGAGGTATGGTTCATTTTATTGATGGCATTTTGAAAAAAACATGTACAATACTGTAGGCCCATTGTTGTGCCATTCATCCACGACCGTCGCCTCATGTTGCAGCGTGATAATGCTTCATGTTGTAAAGATCTGTGCACTATTCTACTCTCTGCACCACTACCACACTCACATCGGGCCCATTGTACACGTTTTCATCAGTACCTAGAGGAAACCTACGCAGACACAGGGAGAACATGCTCCACACAGAAAATACATGTGTGAAGGTTCTCATTCATCCAGGCAGTATCCATTGTAGAAAAGGTTAAATCATCAACTTTACCTAAACCCAGTCCAGGTGATGATTTAACCTTTTCTACGATCCACCCAGAAACGCCCTGTCCAGGTGGAAATCGAACCAGGGACCTTCTACCTGTGAAGCAGGAGCAGGAGCCGTAACCGCTGAGCCGCCGTCCTTTCAAAGCTGCCGGCTGTTTTCTTCAGATGCCAATGGGACATGCCACAACATGTCTTCCACTGCAGCTCCCACTGACTGAGCTCAGGACTGTCGTCTGCATTCTATAACAATAAACCTGAGATCCTGAACACACAAACGCTGTAGAAGAAACACCGAAATATTGGGTCTCCAATATCTTCAGCCAGTCTTTATTGGGGGATATTTGATTGTAATATTTCTCTGTATTCTAAAAGTAACGTATTTTGTGGTCATTTTTCAACAGATGTCTGCAAAAACTGTGAACATGTGATTGCGCGGCATGAATACACGTTCTCTGTGGTGGACGAGTACCAGGTAAATAGGTAATGGAATAATCATGTGACTGACGGCGTGTGGAGTAACTGCAGTGTCCTGTTGCAGGAGTACACCATGCTGTGTCTTCTTTGTGGGAAAGCAGAGGACTCCATCAGCGTGTTACCAGACGACCCCAGACAGTCCTCTCTGTTTTAGAAAAGACTTTTCCGATAAATAACTATTTTTCAAATATTTACATGTTTTAGGACTAGGGTCGGGCCATATTGACAGAAATCTCAATATCTTTAAAACATTTATTTTTGCCTAATTTTTTCATTTAAAAATGTTTAAACTTTAAACATTTTTCTCACCCAGTTTTTCAAAAACCCTCCCCCATCTTTTCCAAATTTTGTCCCTATTCCCATTTTCTCTTTTAAATTTTTTCTGCCCTTTGTTTTTTGTTGTTACTTGGAATGACCTCCAGATTAAAAAAATGTGAAAGTTGAGTAGAATTTAAATATTACTTTAAAAAAAAGTCAGTTTTAATGATGGGATATTTTGAACATAACACTCGACTAAATACTGAATAATCTATGACACTTTGATAGAGTTTTGGCAGTTAGGGGGTACTCTGTGTATAAATAAATGCTTCAAGGGGTACGTGGGACAAAACAGGTTGGGAACTCCTGTTGTAGACGATGTATTGCCCACCTTTAAATTTATATCTGAATAAATGACTATTTTTCAAGTATTGATAGTTTTTACTATGAATATTTTTAGAAAATATATAGTAGTTGGGTGTTTTTACTAGGGCCTGATCAATATATCGGCCAATATTAGGATGTTTAATGGGCCAAAATCCGCTGATTAAAAGGCCGATATCCCCGGGAGTGATGGACTTTCCATTTTCGGGAAGTGACTTTTGTAAGGCTTTGAACATGATTTGAGCCAGCTTAAATTCAGTAAGGTCCTCAAATTTCATTGTTTTTGCTAAATTAATTATTCTTATTGCCTTTTTCTGTAACAATGGGTCAAGATTACTTTTATACGCATTTCCCCAGATCTTCACACAATATGTTAAATGGGGGAGGATTAGTGAACAGTATATAAAGCTTTGTTATCAATTATATATTTAAATGTATTAATTATGGCTGAAATATTTGCAACTTTAAATTTTATTTTTACGATGTGGGGTTTCCAGCTGATTTTATGATCGAGTGTTACACCAAGAAATGTATGTTCATAGACTCTTTCAATGGTTTCGTTGCCAATTTTAACTGGTAATTTGTACATTCATTACACGATTTCAAAAGAACATTGTCTCTAAACATTACGAAAACAAAAGCAATTTGTTTACGCAGAACCAATCTTTCAATTTATCAATTTCTTCTGCTCGATCACCATTTGCTGTAAGTCTGCACCTGAGAGTATGACTGTTGTATCATCTGCAAAAAGAACCAGTTTAAGCTTCTTGGAAAGTACAAATGGTCCCAGCATATTTTTCCCATATTTTTGTAGTTTGTTCCGGAGTATATTGTGATCCATAGTGTCAAAAGCCTTCTTAAGATCGATGAAAATACCTATTGAATAGTTTTCCTTGTCAATATTATTTATTTGTGATTTCCTCTATAAGTTCCATTAACGCGAGAGAGGGAGATCTGCTTTTGCGATAGCCATACTGACTGTCATTTAAAATATTGTATTTATCTATATCTAGTCGAGTTATTTAGAGCTTTTCTAATATTTTTGAGAATTGAGGTAGTATTGAGATAGGTCTGTAATTAGAGAATTGCGTTATGTCACCAAACATGAATATTCAGTGCCCCCTGCCGTCACAGTTCAACACTGACACATTTAGAAGCATCATGCACAGGATTATAGACAGTTCTCAAATTTGGCCAAAAATATCAGTGCTGCATAGCGGCATCGCCCAACCTAAATACCCGATAATTGTTTAGTTTAGTTTATTGAAAGGACAGTGTGCAGTTATATTAAAAAGATGGCTGCACCAGATTTAGCACTATGATAATTTCCATCTGTAATCCCCACATCGGTCGACCAAATTTCTATATATTTCTATGATTGAAACTTTTACTATAATAATAATAATAATAATAATAAATGCTTCACTTTAGGCTATTTGAGAGATTACAAAAAACATCAAATTACTTAAAATATTGGCTTTTATATCGGCTATGCCAACCCCCTTCATATTGGTATCGGTCCCTGAAAATCCTTATCAGTCGGGCCCTACTTTTTACCAGATGTCAGTATCCGAGTCAGTATTCCAAAGTAATCAGTATACCCTTGAGAACAACTAGGACACAGCATTAAACTTTAGTTGGAGGGAGGTTTGAATGCTGTGAGAATGTAAAAAAAAGGCATTTGAACTTGTCGAATCAGTGCATTATTTAAAAAGGGATAATTGTGAAGATTAGGCTTTTGGTTGTTTCGATGTTTATTCACTAGAAGAAAACTATCCTACAGCAGGAAAACAAGGTTGTTCACATTCGTCTTTTGTTTTGAAATGATAATATTGTATCCTGTGTAAGTGCTTGTTTCATCCATCATGGAGTAAAGTGTAAATGGTGTTGAAAGGAACAGGACACCACACACGTCGTCTACATTATCTTGTATTTTCAGGAGCAGTTAATAAAAATACAGATGCCTCGGCGATTTTCAGAAATGATTAACAAAAAAATAAAAACCTTGCGATGACACCATGCATAGCCTACAATATAAAGTATGAGAGCATTACATGTCCAGACTACGATTCCTTTTGCATGATAAAAGCAGACAAAGTGATATGGAAATGAACCGCTCACTTTAATCTTAAACCCAGTGATAGGGACGACATGCCTGGGCTGTCCGCGCGCTCATGTCGGAGCGCTAATAAAGCATGTGCACGTGTTACCGACTTCTGACAGCGTTTAAAGAGTCTTTGTTCTAACAATCTAATCCTAGGTTTAGTCCCAGAAATAAGTTTGGAGTTGGTGCTAGGTTTGCATTGGCCAGACTGATATCATTATGAAAATAGTCAGGCCGGGACAAAATAACGGATCACAATACCAAGTGTCGCGATACTTTCAACACTTGTCTTTGGAGGCATTTTTATCATCACTCACCAGTCACAGTTACACAGTACTTTGTTACATTTTGTGTTAATGCACATCTTAACACCAGCCTTAGCATAGTCAGAGTTTCCACAGGCCATTAAAAGTCATTAAAAGGATTGTGTCAAAATAAAAATCTTAAATGAGTTATGCACAGATTTTCTCTGCATTTGTGGCATTAAAATGTAGTATTTGGGCATTAAAAAGCATTAACGTTCTGCCTGTATAAACCCTGATAGTGAAGACTGATTGGATTCAACTCTCACAACAAAGGCGCTTCGATATACAGCATCACTGGGGTCGAATTAAAACACATCCTTTTCTTAGGGGGAGCGTGCGGCAGCGTACTTCGTGTCGTTAAATCTATGAATGGATGAAACTTGTCGGCAAATGGAAACCCTGCTGAAGCTGCAGGAGGTGACTTCTACGTCCATCCAGCTGCAGCACAAGGTAAGGGCTGTGAGTATTGCTTTCATGCTTGTGTTTTTACGTTTTAAGATAAAGATGTGTGCACAGGAACATACGCGCTCACATTTGAAAGAGAACAACCTTCAGACGTTTAGCTGAACGGTGGTGGAAGCAACATGGGGTCATTTTTGATCAACCTAACGTTAGCCTATAGCGATGTATGTCTTTATTTTATTGTCGGCAACACGTGGACACCAGATGGTTCTCTACTGTAGTGAGTGCTATCGCTGTGATCTCAAAGTTTCTAATAGTGTTGTTTCGCTAAATTATTGTCTATACAAATCTACATTGAGTGTTTCTAGAAGTATCTCACATGTTTTTGGTCTTGGCCTAAGTGGAGTGTTCTAGTGAAATGGGAGGTCACATTGGCAACATCAAGTTATTTTTTGTTCCATCCAGTTCAAAAGCTGCATTCATGTGACGTCATGGACACGTCAAGAGCTGCCAGGGAAAGATCACACACAAAACAAAATCGACATGGGTTGTAACGTAATACAGTTCTATGGTGAAAAAAAACGTGGTCAAAGTTCATGTTCTGGTGAGTGCGAGATGAGGGGGTTTACTTTGAACATGTCCGGATGTTGTTGGCGCTCTCTTCCCTGTGAGCTGTGGAGACTCTGACGAAGCAGAAAACAGAGTCGATGTCCACGGAGCCCCTCAGGGCGGAGAGGAGGCTGTGGATCCCTCCTCTGTAACTACAGGAGTCAGGGCTGGGCAACCCGTCCGAATCAGAATCACTCACTTTGGTCATGAACTTAGCTTTACAGCTACTAGTCTTGGAGTTTGGACGAGACGATGGAAGATGTTTGTGTGTGAAACTGGAGGAAAGAATTTAATACTGTATTAATAATAATTTGCAAATTTCAAGCCTGTGTTGCCTTGTGTGTGAAATGTGCGTTATAAATAAAGTGCCTTGCCTTGTTAAAGTTTGTCAAAGTGCTGCACTGAAGTCATTATTCATTCAGTCCAGACTCAGTGGGGGTCAGCTACTGTAGAGGCTGCCGATCTGCGACCACCACCAACCACTCACTCACTCACTCATCCTGTCCTATTGTACATGTTTGTAGTGACACGGGGAGAACATTTAAACATTTAAACCCCGTCCAGGAATCAAACCCGGGACCTTCTAGCTGTGAAGCACGAGCGCTAACCGAGGTTTGAGCAAAGTTATTTTTGTAATTTTTTTAAGATATGTCTAAGTTTATGAATCCGCTAATTTTTTCTCATGAAAACTAAAATTGAATTTAAAAAAAATCGAGATCGATCAATATGAGAAAAAACAATGGTGATTCCGTTTTTTCCAGATGGTCCAGCCCTGACCGCAGCTCGATCACAGGGGAGTGTGGACGACCACGCGAGGTGTGAACCCGGCACAGTCATCGGTTTCCTTTGTCCTGCATCAGTCGCTAAGGCTCAGTGTGTGGGACACATTATGGACACAACAGTAAGTGGGTTCTTAGGAGCGGCCTGAGGGCCACAGAGGGGTCACTCACCCGTCCAAATAACATGATTGTTCCACGCTGTGATGTCCCGACAGCACATGAATGCAGCACATTAATACAGCTGGAGCTGGGATTGTTCAGAGACAAATAAATAAATAAATACATTTTATGATCCATTTACATTACATACAGTACATTCCCGTACACATGCCGTACTCTGCCCCATCATCGCCCGGCTTTGGCCTTCACCTCCACAGCGGGGCCCCTCCACTGTGCGCCCGCTGTGGAGGGGAGCGGCGGGGAGCGCGTGTAGGAGCGTCCCGTGGCTGGAGGAGGAGGGGAGGCGCTGAGAGAGCGCTGCAGGCAGGAGGAGGAGCTGCGAGGGCGAGGAGGCGAGCTGAGCAGCAGAGCCCCTCGGTCCTGAACCAGAGCCGTCAGACTGGACAGGAAGTCGGCGTCACTGGTGCTCGAGGCACGGATCCGGAGGCGACGCCTTCTGCAACAGAAGCACGCGTCATTCCCGGGCTTTCACACAGTGTCAGTTACTCTACAGCACAGTCATGGACGGCGAAGGCAGGGAAAAGACTGATACGGGAGTGAAATGACAAATTACCTGGAAATGTGACGCACACCTAGAACTAGGGCTGCTTTTTTTCTTGTTTTCCCAATTTGTTACCCTCATTTTTATGAAGAATTCTTTTCCCCATTTTATTTTTTTAACAAAATGTTTTCCTTACTTCTCCCATTTAATTACCAGAGATTTCCAAAACTACTAGGACTATAAAAAGTGGCTTGTTTGAGTTTATTAATGCCCGTGTGTTTGCATGCCTGAGGGTACGAGGACCCCTGGGATACTTAGCAGCATTTCATTATTTTTGTTCAAAGGTTCGAAATTTGAACTATTTGACCAAGCATTTAGCTTTATTTTGAACACATCCCTCGACTAATCATCAATAATCTGGAGGAGTAGAAAATGGAAGCCAATGGACTGTTTTTCCAAAGCCTTGGCGGTTTGGTCACATGCTATACCTGAAGTTGTTGTCGGCCCCGGGCCTCACAGGGGGCCTGCCTGGAGGCGGTCTGGGCATGAACTTGGTGTTGAGCTGCTCTGACCCGAAGGTGGCGCTGACGGGACGTGGGATCTTACTGCGGCTGCCGGAGCTGGAGCTGAGGGACAGCGGCTCCTCCCTGTCCCGGGGCAGGGCGGAGGGCAGGTTGTCACAGGACAGAGATGGCGAGGGGGAGTGCGTGGGCGAGCCGTGGAGGGGGCTGCTCCAGCGCTTGTGTCGGTCAGCGGTCAGCTCCTTCGTGGGAGAGTCCAGCGGCGTGTTGGGGTCTCGCAAGGGGATACGGCTCAGTCTGGGAGAGGTGAGTGAGTCTCTCCTCCTGAGCAGAGCTGGAGGAGGTGAAGAGGACACGGTGCTCTCCACAGCCAGAGGCTGCAGCTGGGGTTCAGAGGAGCGGTCAGGGAGGCCAGAGTCGCTCTCCGGGTCCCGCTCTGTGGTCAGGTGAGCTGGGGTCAGCTCCGGCCCCCTGCCCCGCTCTTCTTCAGACTGGGCCAGAGGAGCCTCCAGGGGGATGGCGTCGCTGCGGTCCTGCACCGGGGACTGGGACACTCCGCTGGATGACTGAGACACAGATACAGGATTAGGACGACTGCAGGGCCGCAGGAACATGCCATAGTTCTACACAGTACGCTTTGAAGACAATGTGCCCTACACTGGAACTCCAACATAAGGGCTTTTATTTCACTTCAACACAAAAAAGGTTAAATTAAGACCAAAACAAGTCGGCATTTTATAGATTACAGAAACTATATCAATCAAAGTTCATCTAGGATAATTCAAACCAATATTCTTTGAAAGTCTGTTTTATATTTAACTTAAACATATTCCTTTTAATGTGACCTTCCCCAGAGGGAAACCTATTGTACACGTTTTTAGTAGTAGGAATGCAAACACGGGGAGAACATGCAAATTCCACTCACAAAGAATCGACCTGAATGAAGAACCTGGACTTTTTGTTGTTGTAGAGTACATTCATTTTTGTCACCACAGACCGTGTTGCATTGTCTTCACCCACATGTTTATTGAGCGATGGAAGATAAAAGTACAAATAAATAAGTGCACTGTATTTTGGGGCTGGTCCTGCTTCACTTTGACATGGCTCAAAGCTGAACACGGGCGAGAAACATAGAATCAATTTTCTTGAACAATTCGGGTATCCAGGAGGGATTGTGAGCTAGACACAAGTTTCACTGTTTACTTTGAACAGAATAAAATCAGGTACCCCAGCTTTAACAAGTGCAAAACTTTGAAGAACTAAATCCATCTGTTTGACATCTGATTAGGTCAAACCTGATGAAAGCAGGTTTGTAGCATTAATGATTTTGCCTCAGCTGATGCATTACTACAATGTCCTTTGGGATCAATAAAGTTGATATCTATCTTTCTTATCTTATCTAATCTATCGGATTCCCACAGTGATGGAGTCCCGTACCTGCTCTTGGCTCCGGCCCATGACCACTGCAGGGAGCTGGCCTAACAGGCCGGGCAGTCGCCGGTGGCCCAGCAGCCAGGTGCCGGGGACAGCCATGGGGGACCGGAGGGGGCTGCAGGGGGCGGCTAAGGCCTGTCCGTCTGCAGCTCCCGTCTCTACTGCTTCATCCTCCTGCAGGAGCCAACAGAGACAAAGACAAGTGTGGTTTTTGAACTATGGGGCTGCACCATTTGGACAAAAAATGTAACTGCGATTGTTTTGTTTTAACTAATATTACAATTGTAATTCAATTTGCGATTTTATATTTGAACAATTGCCCCACATTATAACAAAACACAATAATCTAGTTTCCCCGACATTCAGAGAGTACCTCTGGGGGATGGAGTTACAGAGCGTCTAAACACTTTAGAATCTGCTTTATGGAAACTCAAACCTTTTATGAATACACAACTACATCCGGGGCCAATCAGAGGAGGGGGCTCAGGGAATAGGGCCCCATACACACAACACTCCAGCATTTAAAATAACAAGGAGTTGATGAATAAATATAATACTGCCCCCGTCTGTGTTTATTTAATATAAACTGATTTCAAGCTGGGTGAGGGGTAAAATCATTAAATCTACTATAATTGTTAGTGAGCAGCTGGAAATATTACATTTTACGATATGTCAGGGCCTTTTTATTATTGAAGAAAAACAAGGCATAAAGTTATAGTTTATTCTGATTAAATATATGATCCGCTTCTGTTGTGGCTCTTCATAGGACCAAGAACCAAGGCTGAACATTTGTGCTGTCGGTCTCTGACTCTATACCCATCCTTCTCCAGAATGGTGTCAGTGGTGACTTACCTTCACACCGTTTCCTGATGGTTTGGCTGCAGATCCCTGCTCCAGCTCCAACACCACCCACTCCTGACTGTCGCCCTCTTGTGGCACAGGGCTGAGGTTGAGAGCCACAAAGCCACTGCTGGCTGCTCCCCCCTCCTCTGGGTCTGGGGTGGCTGTGCCCGAGCGCTCTTCTGTCCCGCTCTGAGGAGCCCTCTCTGGGATGGACTTCTCTCCCACATGGAACAGGACGGGCCGCTGCTTCCCCAGGCTGAAACAGAACCACATACTTAAGGACTTAAAGCCACACGGCAGAACATCCCAAGCAGTGGTTAGCGCTTGTGCTTCTCAGCTAGAAGGTCCCAGGTTTCTCTCTGGTTTCCCCTATCACTAAAATCATGTACAATGGGCCATAATGGGTGAATGTGGTGGTGGTGAAGAGCCAATGGCCCAGCTGTGGCTACATAGTAGCTTACCACCAGTATGGAGAGAATGAATAACATTATTCATAATAATACTACCTAAACCATCTACACTCGTGTGGATTACCAGGTTATACTGTTTAATGGGGATGTGAAGCTGGAAGTGAAAGAGGGAAGTTTGAAGAACTCTAAAACACACCAGCGGCTTTCGTCACAGAAGCATTACTGCAGCGGTTTACAAGGTGTTCTTCATATGTAGCTTCACCTCTGGTGGAAAATAAAGCAGTCATTTAGCCTGCACTTCTGTATTGGTCAGATATTTTTTGTGTGAAGCTAAAAACACTGTCAGTTGTTGTACTGTGACACCCTGTGTGGAGCGGAGAGAGCTATTATGTGATTTGTGGCCAAGGCTGAACCGTTTACAGCACTTTAATTACTATGTCCAGGAACGAGTTAATTAACTCAATTACTGTTGTGGAGAAGTAACAAGTAACTAATTACTTTTATGTAACTGATTATAAAATGATTGTGCCCAATATCACTGACACGAGTCCCAGATAACATGACGCATGTTTTTAGAGGTAATGCTTGTATTTTAACCTATTCATTGAATGAAACGTTGTTCCATGTTCAGTGTGGCTTTAAGTAAAGCAGTGCTTTAGCTATTCTACATACTTGCACATCGCCCGTGTAAATGAGTGATTTAGCGTGTTTAGAGAGTGGAGATACTGACTAGGCCTCCAGGAAGCGTTCGATGGTGGGTTTGGGCTCCGGGGCCAGTCTCTTCTCAAAGGCCAGACTCTGACTGTGCCTGATCCTCCTGAGCAGAGGCGCCGCTCTATCCAGGAACATGGTCTCAGAGCGGACCCGCCGCGGGGAGCTCTGGATGGAGCCCGTGTTTGGAGACTGGTTCCCCTGGTTCTGACTGTGCTCGTCCTCACTCACCACCTGCACCAGAGCACACAGGAGTTACAGCGTACACACAACTACATCCAGACCATCCCACTGGTCATAAAACACAGACAAGAGGCAAAAAGAAGACACAAAATAATCATCTCCTCGGTTTCACTGGGTCTAGTGCTGGCATGCTCGGCCCATAGATCACGCAAACAGTACCGGAATATCGGGTTACCGTTTCTACTCGTTCCCATCTTGCTTCTGGCGCCATGAAAGTGTTCTTTGGATCACAAATCTTTCCTGACAAATACTCACTTCCGTGTTAAATTAAACCTGGTTCTAGCCACATGGAAAACATCTGAGGTTAGGATTTACCCAGAACTCTTATCGAGCAGCTTTTCTGCAGGTATTTGGAAATAATAACACATCTTTATCACCATCGTTCACTTTGATGGTTAGACTAATCTAAAGCAGCTGAAACTAAATGTACAGTAGTTTCACTTCCTGTTTTGTTCTCCCAGTGCAGCCGTTTCAATAAACAGGAAAAAGAAAACAATACTGTGCAGCTCATGTGGCTATAGTGATAAGTGTTTTTTTATTCTGCGATGAAAGGATTATTTTGTATCGAAAATAAATCAAACCAAAGTGATTTCAGTTCCAGTGCTGTTCTGCAAAGGCAATGAAAGGCCCAGTGCTCCCACCTCACCTTCCTGATGATGGGCTGCTGCTGTGCCGTGAGCTTGTGGTTGCGGTCGGTGTGATCCCACGTTTCTGCTGCGGGGGGCGCTGTGGTGGGAGTGGGGATGGGCAGACAGTTATCTGCATCGCTCAGCCTCTCTCCCTGCAGCACGTCCTCGGTGTTCTCCCGCTGCAGCTCTCCGGGCAGCACGGACGCGTTGGCCATTCTGAAACGGGACAGAGGTCAAACGCTCAGCACATGCCCCGCCGGGCTGCCGTTTCCGTGCATCAGGGTTGACTTTTTTTCTTACCATTATTTGTGTGTGCTTACCCTAAATATGCCGGCGTGAGCCTGGTGAGCTGCTGCGTGTTGGCGGCTGCGGTGAGGTTGAGCACGTCTTCAGTCTCACACTTCTCCCAGTCGTAGGAGTCGTTCTCCAGTACACTCTGGCTCTTCATGGCCTTGTCAAACACCGAGGTTAGGAGCTGTAGGGAAAGAGCACACGCACGATGACATGGGGTTAGCACGTTAGCACAAAATAAAATCAGACAGTATGTCAAATCTGATTTCTTTGATCAACAAATTGTGATGAGTCCTCCATCACGGACAAGTGTGTGCTTTACTTTGGTTAGCAAAGCTTTGAAGCAATTGATGGAGTCAATGAACAGTAACACAAGTGCTCCGGTCTCACATGAGGTGGGGGCTGCGGTCGATCCCAAACCATGTGGGGTTTTTCTGTGTGCTGTTCTTCCTGTGACTGTGCAAGATTCCCCTTACTCTGAAAACATGTACAATAGGGTTCCATCTGGGGTCAGGATGAAAGAGAGTGTCTGAGTGAGAGTATTGTGTGTTCATTAACATGTGCCAAATCAATCGAATCTAATCGTTGGAAACCTGTAATGGGCGTCCCCCCTCCTGTAGACACCAACTCATTTGTTAAATAAATCAGCTATTCTTCTTGAACTGTCACCTCGTCATAGTGGGGGGGTTTGAGCTCCCGAATGATGCTCCTGAAGGTGCATATTGTCGTGTCCTTGGGCAAGACACTGCACTCTCCTTGCCTCCAGTGTCTGCATACACTAGTGTATGAAAGAGTGAATGGGTGAGCGGTTCCTTTCTGTAAAGCGTTTTGGGTCTGGGTAGAAAAGTGAATTATAAGTCAAGACCATTTACCATTATGCCCCGGTAGGCTCTCTCATGGCGAACAGGTCCTAGGTGACAGGCCAGACTAATGGAAATAAAAAGTGTGTTGTGTTCAATTGCCTTTGTGTCGTGGCAAAGTGAAATAATAAAACACACAGTAAAAAAGTAAATTCATGTCAGAAAGTAGTCTACAAACTGGTGACCTACGGCTACTTTGTATCTGCTTTGACCGGTAAAACAAGTTCAGCTTTTCTTTTTTTTTTAAATATGACAGTAAGTGGAAAAAAAGACAACGTTAAAATGTAGTAGCTAAATATCTGAATGCATAGTGTTGGCTTCATAGCAATCATCTTATTATCGCTGCTCTGTCATGTCGAAAGGTCAAAGGTTATCTCATCTCGGGCATTCAATTATTTCCCAGTGAGGAGGCGTTCATGTGCAATTATCCACTTGTCAAGTGGTATTTAGTTACCATAATTATGAGAGAACATGGAGGCTGCAGTGCCTCCGCGACCTGGCCCCAGATGAAGCCGAAGAAAATGGATGGACGGCATAATTAGCCTCTCTATGTCACAGACCGTGTTCTCAATACGATTGGGACAGAATCACCTGATAGTCCGGTTTGGTGAAGTAGTCCAGGACGGAGATGTGCTCCAAGAAGGCGCTGAACTCAGAAGGCAGGTGTTTGAGCATCAGCCGGTGGTCATAAGTATCCTTTAGGTTTCCTACTTGTTCCTGTCAAGAAAGAAAATTAAAGTAATGAATGGTGTGTAATCTACAAACTATGTATTTTAAATATGAGTTGGAGTTTTCCGTAGCGCAAATAAAACATTGAGAAAATCAGTTCAAGCAAAGCTTTTTTCCAATTGTGATATGTTTGACCAGCTCGAGGAAAATCAAACTCTTTGAGGAGCAGAAAAATCCTCTAACAGTGAAGATAAACATTACAAAACCATAAAGTGACTGAAGTCACCAGCTCGTACCTTGTCTTTGATTTTCCTCCAGGGCAGCTGTCCCACCATGAACTCCACCAGCATGTAGAAAAGAGACCACAGGTCGTCATGGCGCCCCATTTCCTGACAGTGCACACACCTGTTAATGTGTGGTCAACTATTCTTCAAAAGGTATAATCTGACTGAACTCTGGACTTACTTTGTTTTTGTGAGCGTTGATGGAGGCGTAGCGGACCGTTCCTCTGAAGCCCGCCACAGGACGAGGCTGGACGAGAGAGACTCAACATTAGCTCCACTAGATCAAGCTTTTAGAGTCTGTGGCCTGTACCGCACAGCAGCCCATCAATAATCACAGTACTGTAGTAATGTTTGAATATCAGGATACAGTGCACATTTTAGAAATGTGTATAGTCAGCACAGGGGCGCAGCATTTAGCGGCCTCGCCACACAGCAGGAAAGTGTTTCCATCCTTAAGATGCACTGCCCCGACCAAATAAATAAACAAGGAGCATTAACATTCCAGAGAGGACTGAAAGATGAACCGCTAATTGAATACAAGGATTTGTAGAGCTCTAAACTACAGGGTCAGCAGCTTGTATCCATGGGCATCATCAGTGCTTCTCAAATATTTTTGGCTACGCCCCCCTTAAGAAGAAGAAAATATTTCGCGCCCCCGGAAATGTCTCCCACTGTCCGGAGGAACGATTACGAGATCAATTAAATGGCAAAGCCCAGGCAGGATGTTGAAGTATTGATTCTGTGCCATTTAATGACCATGCGCGGGTATTTGACCAATCTTCACCAAATAAACACCCATTTAGAGCAGCAGTGCAGAACTGTGGGATCTCTTAACGGTTAAATGTGGACAGTTAATGTGCATTATTTCCCCTCAATTACCAGGGATCCCCTCGACGTTAAGCTGACACATACGCTTTCACAAAGCGGGATGATTGTTGGCGATTCATCACGTTTTCACAGAAAAAAACTCAAGCGGCTTATCAGCATGACTGGGGTGTAATGTCTTCAAGTGACGCCTTCATTTATTTGGCTTCATGTCATCTACACTGGCTACGTTTTTAGACACAGTAACACACGGTCACACCACACACGCCCCTCCAGGCATCGCCCCACTATCTGAGAACCACTGGGCCTCATAAAGGATCGATCAATACGAACCTCTTATTGATACTCTGATCGAGTACCATACAGGTCCCTTATTGGTACTTTAAAAGCAAAACATCCATATTTTGTACAAAGTGCAACCGTCTGCCTCCGCCAGAGCCGCACACGGAGGGAGAGGGAGGGAAGCGCAGCGCTGGATGGTGCAACATCTCAGGGCGGAGAACAGGGAATGTTATGAGGCTCAGGGGAGAGGGCCTTTCCGTACCATTCTCTGAGATATTTTGCTGTCAGTAAGGAGAAATTATTTTACCTAAAATATGCAGCCTTTGACATTTCCAAATCGAACCCATTGAAAAATTAAGAATTCTATTCTACGGTGGTGAGGACGGCACAATTAATCTCAATTCAATCAAAATCGTCGCAATGAGCAAACTGCAGAGACTGCAGTTATTTACATAATACACCGTCCACTGAAATCTGTCTCCATAAGCTAACCTCCAAGTCTCTAAATGTATAGATTTACAGACATGCTGTGAGATGCATGGGATTCTTGTATTAGTTTAGCTAGCTAGTTCATATGTCAGTCTTCACTAAAATGCTTGTCGTGTTAATTGTCTTCTCAGTCATTCCCAACCTGCAGGAATTTTATTTTACAACATAAATCACATCTCATCGCAAGTGCAACACTTTAGCTCTAAGTAACCCATTTAGTCCGGGAAAGCATTGCCGCATTTCTACCATTAAAGCCGGGGGCTCTCTTGTGTAATTCTACCATTAAAGAACAACTAAACATCTAATCAACTTTTTTTTGCTGATAAACTATCTATATGGGTCACTAACACAGTTATCTACATGTCCTTATCATTATTTTGACATTTTAGTGCAAACTTGTTCAAAATCCAATTTTTGTGTACAAAACCGTCTGTTCAGCGCCCCTCACGTTTGAACAGCACTTACTACATTTGAATTTAGGGATTGGCTGAGGAGGTACCATCATACGTCACCAAGTCTGCCGCTGTGGTATAAAAGCTGATCCCTCCACTAGAGGCTCTCGTAGCGAGTTGGAATAGCGAGCGAGTATTTTACATCGATTTTCAGGTTAGCAATTTATTAGCATAGTATTTAGTTAGTTCTTTAGCGCAGCGTTTCTAGTGTAGTTACTTTAGCGTTTCTAGTTTAGTTACTTTAGCGTTTCTAGTGTAGTTACTTTAGCGTTTCTAGTGTAGTTACTTTAGCGTTTCTAGTGTAGTTACTTTAGTGTTTCTAGTGTAGTTACTTTAGTCAGGTAGTTCAGTAGCTGCTTTGTAACGTGAGCACAACATGCCGGTCACAGAGCGGCCAGGGAGCGAGAGGAAGAGGAGAGAAGACCCGAGACTACGAGCTCCGCTCTGTGTGTGAACCACAGCACTCACATCCCCGGCCTCTCCTACTAAATAAAGACAAAACCCCAAAATACCCAGATTCACTTATTTAGTGACATGGCTGGATGTTTTCATGTTGAAACGACAGACACGATAAAGCTGTATCGGGCAGACAGAGATAATCAGGGCTGTCAGTGCTTATGAGATGTGGCTGAGGGCTTTTTACTGTAATCTCCCCCAGGGAGAGCTCACAGACACCGGGGGCAGCAGTTAGCCATCCCGGGCCAAATGTCCGCCGCGTGTGCACGGCATGTAGCCGGTACGACAGGCGCGAGAGTCCGGGAAAGTGACGCCACATCGTCTAAATGCGGCATAACGGGAGTCAGTCAGTCCTGGTCACTCGGGCCCTTGGTCTGAGACTGTCAACAGAGCAGAGACCGCCCACACACTCCCCCTTCCCGCGTCCCCCCAAAGCCTCCCGCCACGCCTCTTTCTCTGAGTTTTTGGAATTTTGGGAGTTGGTGGAGAAAGCTCTGGAAGGGGTGTTTAGTTCCTCTTTAAGGCCGTGAAAGTGTATACGTAAATTTTTGGGTATAAGGGTGTTTTTGCACCAATTGTCGGCGGGAGCGTCAGCATCACAACACTTTTAGTTTCGTGTTATTTGGTGAAATATTTGCGGAGATATTCACTTTTTCGGGTTGCAACCCAGCTACAGTCCGTTTATAGAGCGTCCACGCCCATTTAATGCGACGCTGCAACACGCAATGTTTATAGTTTCATTCGATCAAAAGGTTTTACTCAAAAACGATCAGAAAACAGTAGTTATGCTCTTTCCATCACGTAGTTTTATTGAGAAGTCAAGTGTGGGACGAGAGGAGAGCTGGGTCTGACAGCGCTGAGCAGCAGTGAGGGGAGGGGCTTTCTTCTCCTCCTCGCTGTGTTTAGAGAAATCTGGGGCGACGGTGGCGCAGATGGTAGAGCGGGTTGTCTCATGATCGGAAGGTCGGGGGTTCGAATCCTGCCTCCTGAAGGTGCATACTGTCATTGTGTCCTTGGGCAAGACACTTCACCCACCTTGCCTCCAGTGTCTGCGTACATTGCTGTATGAATGGGTGAGAGGTTCCTTGCTGTAAAGCGCTTTGAGTGCCTAATGTAGGTGGAAAAGCGCTATATAAGTTGAGACCATTTACCATTTACCATCAGGATACTCAGCCCTGCCCCATCGCCAGCTTTTTATTTGTTTATAGCTTAATCATTATTATATTTATTTCTCACATGTTTCTATATAAAACTATTAAATAAATTGTATTTTAAAGAGTGGCTATTGTTTTGGGTTTAGAGAGAAGCAGCTAGACATTTTTGAAGTGACCTCAAAAGACAAATTACAAAAGGTATAACATAAAAAATATAGGCCTATATTTTAGTATAAGAGGGCTATATACTTTATTTCACTTTGCTTTTACATATTTTATTTTTGTGAAGGTGTATCTAAATAAATCCAATTCCTCAGGAAAGCCACTAGTGTACGCTCTCAAATACTTTTTGAATTTTGTTCCTATCTGCTACAGAGGCTGAGAAATCAATCATTTAGGAGGCGTTGACACAATTGCTGAATTTCCAGAAAAACTTCAGGTTTTAGGTCTTTTCTTAAATCGCCTATAGGTTTTACTGGCATTTTTTCCAGGCGTTTTAGGCCTAAATGGGTTATTAAGGATTACAATTGCAGTTGAGATTGAGGAGTATGTCTGGATTGATGCCCTCATCTCAAATGTAGGTACCGTGAGATTTAAATATGATTCCAGTGCAGCTGGGGCAGATTTATATTCCTGCCTATTGGTGATCCAAGATAAGGGACACGAAGCGTTTCCCCTGACTCAGAGCACTGTGAGTACAGGGCTGCAGATTTGTGCTGAGCCAGGCGTCGGCTGCTCTTACCGGCCGGACCTCCTGGCTTGAGTTGGTGAACTGCCGCGCCAAACCGAAGTCCAGCATGTAGCAGCATCGGCACGTACTGGCCAGCCTCCCCATGGCAAAGTTAGACTGCAATAACAGAGGCACAGAGGAGTGAGCAGCTGATGGAGATACACGGACAATAATCCTGCTCTACTGTATTTTTAAAAGGTTGCTCACGTAAACGGAGTAAAGTCACTAATTACAGTATTAACACCATCAGCCTACAAACATATATAATGAAGACCTAGTGGTCGAAACATGTTGGCTTTGCCATCTAAATAAAGGCCTTAAGTACTTCCTCATGCTGTTCGTAATTTGTTTGGAGTGCCTGGGTTTGCTGCTTTTTGCCAAGATAAAATACACAACCATAATTAGAATATTTATTGGAAGCATTATAAACCAAAATGGTAATGAAAGTATATTTCCGCATTGGAGTATTACGGTATTATCTTTCATTTAAACTATTTGTGCAATGGTCAGTGGTTACCATGGAGCTTGTTCTCAAATGGAACAACATTGTTGTGAATTAGAGGTCAAAGCCGTGAGCGGTTAGTCACACTCCACATGTTAAAAAGTGAACGGGCTTGGACCGGTCAGACTGGACTCTCCAATGTACTTACAGGCTTAATGTCCCGGTGCAGGAAGCCCACAGAGTGGATGCTCTCGATGGCTTCTAGAATCTGTTTGCCCAGCCTCAGTGTGGTGGACACAGAGAAGGTTCCCCGGGTCATGGTCCTGCGCAGGTCTGCCAGGTTCCTCCCCTTTGAATTTCAAAACAAAAAGACTTCAGGCATAGGACAAGGAGGTCACCAAAACACAGCAGGGTAAAGGGCCAACCTGGAGCTCCATCACCACGTAGTTGAAGCGGTCATTTCGGCCACAGCCCACAAAGCGGCACACGTGGTCTTTACCTGCAAGCAGCAAATGATTTCATAATGAAGCAGCAGAAACACTAAAAGACAAGCTCACTGTAAACCCTAACGCGTGACCAGCAGGTCCCACTGTATGCTGGAGACCTGCCAGCACTGTAGATCTACTTAACTGTGCAAGTGCAAATTAAATGTATTTAAAACATCACATTTACTCAGATCGTATGATTGTATTATATGGTTAGAGATTGTAATCAGCACAGTTAGAATAGAAAAAGTGCCCTTCAGATCTGGGCATTGTAAACAAGGCTTTGTGTGAGTATTTAGTAGTATAACTACTACAACTAAACTCAACGTTATATATTTGTATAAAAGGGCTTTGAAAGTTAAAGTGACTTCTGTTTGAAAATACCACAAACTCATGGCCAGTCCAAAATCTTCGAAGGTGTGTATTCTGAATTTGTCCGTTTTTTTGATAATCCTTTTGGACACAGCACTGGCTGGGTGGTAGATGTTTGTTTTCACACATGGCTTTGGAAACATTGATCACAAGAAAAAAAGGAAGCGAAGTCGTATGGCACGTTTAGTATTAGCACTGAAACGATCAGAGTGAGTCCAGGGCAGGGCACCGCCTGCACTCATTTTGTGAACAAACCTAATTTGAAAAGCCAATGTGGTCCATTTAAATGTGGTTTAAGAGTTAGTTTCTTTTGCGGCGCTGAGAGCAGCAGGAGCTTGCGGAGACTCACCCTGGAGCTTCTTGAGCACAGCCACCTCCATCTTCAGCACCTGTTTGGGCTGCTGCGCCGACTCCACCTTCAGAGCCACTGTGGCCTGGCTCAGCTGGTCCAGCACCTCGTAGATCTCCCCAAACCCCCCTCCGCCGATCTTCCTTAACTGCACATACGGGCAAAACTCACTCAGGGCTGCCGTCCTTCATCTTTGTCTTTTATTTGAGCAAAGGGCTGCCTAAACTTCTACCCCACATTACCAAATAAACTGCTGAAAACATAAATATGCTAGTGATACTTCATGAGATTTTAGCAGTGAGTCATCAAAAGCTTTTGTAAAAATATAAACCGGTTTGTCTGGAGTCAAAGCAGAGTTTACACTGAGAGCCGCTTGCATTTACTGCTTTTGTATGTTGTTTTAATGCTTTTTTGTCATTTAATGCTTTTTTATGTCTTAACTATGCTTTCAATGTCATTTTGGTGGTTTTTAATGCAATTTTAACACTTTTTATGTAATTTTAATTCCAAAACACCATTTTTTAAAATATCATAAGAGTAATTTCAACAGATTTGATCCATTCCAGCAAAAAAACTATTATGGAAAATTATCATATTCAAAAGCTATAAAGAGCACAAAGAAAAATCTACAACTGAATGTGTAGCTCTGGTGTAAAAGTGTAAAGCAATGTTACCATTTCCGAGAAATTTAGATTTAAAGTTGGAATCAAATTTAAATGACTTTTAATGTCCTGCTCCCAGCAGAGTCAGGCCTGAGGCAGAACTCTCACAGGAGACACAGTTTTCTTCAGAAAACCAACTAGAATAAAATAACGATCAAATCTTTGTAAAAAGGGGAAGTGTGCGAGTAAAGATTTTCAAATCCTTTAGACTTAATTGTCAATCAAACTGAATGTTCCACCTCAGTGTAAGTGATACTTTAATTGGACAAATAATTAGTCAAAAGTGTTTTTTTCTATAAAAGGGCAGAATGACTTGTGTGAAAAACTCTATTGCAATTAGATCAAATTCCCCCGGTTCACACATTACTAAGCTACAGGGTTAGCAGTTTTGGACACAAAACACATTAGTGCCACTTCAAATGCAGTTTCCGTTGAATGAATATTATTTTTATGAGGCGAACACGTGTTGATATAAAACGATGTCGCTGAATGCATGCAAAAGACACTCACGACTTTCCATCGGTCCCTGACCACATCTGACACTGACAGGATGTCCGTGTGCTCTGCAGCTCCACTCATCCTGAGAGCTACAAGCTGCAGCTGGCATCAGCGACCGCCATCAGCAACACGCGGCCGAGGCTGCACAGACAAACCAGACAGTTACACCGGGCTCAGGTCTGCAGGAAGGATACATGTCACACGTATTTGTCAAAATAACAGCTATATGCCTGCCCTGTCCTCCTAAACTGTCATCGTGTATGGTGTAATGCTATGAAGTAGACATTGCAGTGCTGGGGACAGTCCAACACATTTGCCTTATATCAATGGTGATCAAATTGTTCACATCAAGACCCACATAAATATCTTCCAAGAGATAAGGGAGGAGCCCAGAGTAGAGCCGCTGCTCCTTGATGTCGAGGAGCAGCTGGGTGGCTTGGGCATCCGTTTTAAGATAATCCTTTATTGATCTCCCAATGGAGAAATTCACTTTGGATGCCTCCTGGTCGTCTCCTTCAGGTCTGAGGTGCTGAGAGTGCCAGGAGGTTGTGGAGACTCACCCTGAAGCTTGTGGAGCACAGCCACCGCCATCTTCAGCCCCTTAGGAGGTCCCTCTCCATTGGGAGGAGGCCGACAGAAAAATCACCTAAACTGATGACCCAGAGAACTCCTAGAAGAATCCCCAATACCACCATTGCACACGCACCACAGTTTGACAGCCACCGACTTAGAGGTAATGCAGGTGATGTCACAGCAACAGAAGCCAAATCACTGTCAATTATATATTATTTATTTTGAATGTTAACACCTTAACACTTACAATTATTTTATTTTTTTAAGTAACTCATTAATAAAGAAATAGCATCATAGGTTTTACCCAGCACACACGTTTCCTGAAAGACGGAGCACTTCATATAGACTTAAAAAAGTATTAGCTCGTTAATTAAATGTGAGCAAAAGCTTTAAACAGAAGTATTCCATGTTTTAATACTGACTATACTAATGACATAAGAGTGCAATGCAATTAAGCCTGATTAATCTATTTAAAAAATAAATAAAATGAATAGATTGACAGCCCCTTATGAGAGACCAACAGGCCCGGTTAGAATCATGAGGCCGTCCTTCTGTGGACCCACCACCTGCAGGAGGACCCATAGGGGCTGGTGCAATGTGATTTGGGCAGCTCCAACAGCTGCACCCACGACCCGACAACGGACAAGTGCAAGAAAATGGATGCATGGATGGATAGATAGATTGACAGCAATAACGTGAACTAAAAAGTGCGTACAGTTCATTTATAAAAGTAGAGAAAAGTGCATTAGAAGACGGGTCACTATTGGTAAATCCAACTAGCACACCGTAGTGTCCAGATGCTAAAATCCCCATAGCCAAAACTATCATCCCATCCTTATCAACACCAGAAATCAGTAAATCGAACTGTTAGAAGTTAGAAAAGACCCCCAGTTCATCTAAAGCTCTCGTAGATCAGTGCACCAAGTGTTATTACGGTAAAATCCAGTTTGTTTTACCTGACAGTGTCCAGTGATCGAGCGGTAACAATAATCATCATAATGTTGGCTAGTTACGCGGCTGGTCTCCAAGGCTCCGCGCTGACGCTAAACACTGTCCTCTGGATCACAATAACCGGGGGGAGGGGGGTTGTTTGGCTGTGCCTCCCGTTGCCATTGCTCTACGGTCTCCCGGTGAGACGACAGTTCACGGGGGCGGGTTAGGGAAGGCTTATAATCAGCTTTGTGGAGGCTAATCGGGCTAACTTAACCAACGCTGCAGCGGCGAAGGTCTCTCTCTCTCTCTCTGTCCTAGCTAACCCCGCGCTAGCGTGTTTACAGTTGGATAACATTTGACTGCGCTTACCTCGACCGGTCAAACTATTCCGTTTGCAGCTGGGGCGAATAAAGCAGGCAGCCTCCATGGTCCCGATATGTTCTTGTGGATGCCGCGTGTGTATTTCAGAGGATAAGGCAGTGGCGGAGGGGCATGGCTACACGCGGCTAAAGCTAATGGCTAAAGGATGGATGGGGGGCTCCGCTTCTCCCGAGGACTGCAGTCGACCGGAGCCGCTGCACATCCACCACCGCATATTTACCACCGCACACCCACGAGAGTTTATTGTGTTATTTTTTTTCAAAGACAGCGCCATCTACTGTTTGGAATGTATAAAGATCATTAGCGTAGAATACGAATAGCGAATACAATACAACAAATAATAATAAATCCCATAAAACAGAAATCATATGTTGCCATAAACGGAACCCGAGTGCCAATGACAGGCAAAAGTATTGTCCTTGTAAAAAAATACAAAAATAAATGGAAAAATAGTTCTAACACACACATCAATCCATTTACTACGCCACCAGGAAGACCAAAGTGCTTCACAGAAAGATAAAAACGATTTAAAAAACACAAAATTATTGAGGTGGAGAAAATTGTTTAATGTCCGAAAGGCAGTTATGGAGGGAGTCAAGAGCAGAGGCAGTGTTAGGGAGCTCCGGTAAACAGTCAGCATAAAGGTGGAAGGACAAATTAAGTTTGGCAATGACGGACCCGAGCGGCAGCATGTAAAGTGAGAACAGGACCGAGCCAAGGATGGAACCTTGTGGCACCCAAGATGACAGTGGGGCAGAGGAGGAGGAACATAGTCAAATGTAACGGAGGTGAGCATTTAATTTAGGAAAATGTTTCAATTTTTTTGGGGGGGCGACGGTGGCGCAGATGGTAGAGCGGGTTGGCTCATGATCGGAAGGTCGGGGGTTCAAATCCCGCCTCCTGAAGGTGCACATTGTCGTTGTGTCCTTGGGCAAGACACTTCACCCTCCTTGCCTCCAGTGTCTGCGTACACTGGTGTATGAATGAGAGTGTGAATGGGCCCCCTATGAGAGACCAACAGGCCCGTTTGGAACCGTTTGGAACCGTTTGGAACCATGAGGCCGTCCTCCCGTGGACCCACCACCTGCAGGAGGGGGCATGGTGCTATGTGACTTGGGCAGCTCGGGCAGCTCCAACAGCTGCCCCCACGACCCGGCAACGGACAAGTGGGAGAAAATGGATGGATGGATGGATGTTCAAATTTAGGACGGGGGTTGTGATCATGTTTGTATAGTTAACGTTTTTAAATCTGGAAAGCACTTTGTGTTAGCTACATAAAATGTATGAGATAAACACAGTTTGATAGACAGTTTTGTAGCGTAACCTACTGTAAAACACATTCATTTTGTATTAATTAATTTACTTTCTGAATGGTTTAGCTTGTTTGTATATGGCTATTTGTTAGAAAGAACTTCCAGATTCTGGACCTAAATAAACAATAAGAAAAAATAATGAAAACTAGCACACACATTAACATGGGGGACAGTGGCTCATGCCATGGTATTGCAGTTTTCTCATATGTTCTTGAAACATTAACCTGTTATTAACATGTTACAGTGCACGTGTAAGAAAATAAAAATGTACTACTTTTTCATAAAGATCAAAGTTGAAGTTAAGATTTTATGGAATGAAGGCTAATTTGTAAAGCGCTTTGCTTCACAGTGTCAGGGGTTAGTTCTTTCTCTCCACACACGGTGGAGGTAAACTGCATATGTAGGAGTTTCCCCTGGGGCAGACACACATCTGACCACCACCATTCATTTATGCACACACCTCACTCATCCTGGCCTATTGTACATGTTTTTAGTGGTAGGGGAAACCGGAAGAAACTCAGACACGGGGAGAACATGCAAACTTCAAAGGCTCCCTCCGGGAATCTAACCTTGGTGTGAACTATACAAGTGCTAACCGCTGAGCCACAGTTTGTGCAAGTGGGTACAGTAAAAAATATACTGAAGTAATATTAACATTACTTTGATATATTTGCTCAAGCAGCCAACAAGTCAAAAGTTGTGGTAGGCAATAACTACTGAGGACTGAGTAATTGAGCACACATATCTGATTTCTGTTTTTGTGTTGGTGTCATTGGACTGTTTCACTCAGATATGTGGGAGTGCTGGACTTCAAAATAAAGCTCAAGTAGGCATAGAGGATTAAACTACACCAGGAAGTAAAGTAGGATAAAGTTACTCAAGGACAAGTACCTCTGAGGGCTTGTTATCTGAAAACTGAAGAAAAACGACTGTCGTGGATCTGCCGGAGCTCCTCTATGCAGGTCCATGTCTGAGGAGTCTCCGTGTTGCTGTGACGTCAGGCACAGGGTGATCCTCGCTGCTGATAGGTCCGCTCACTCCTGCAGCCTCAGCACCGTGCAGTGTGCACCGTGCAGGCATGTGTGGAGGCTGCTGCGGGGACAGGAGGGACAGCATGTGTGGAGGCTGCTGCAGGGACAGGAGGGACAGCATGTGTGGAGGCTGCTGCAGGGACAGGAGGACAAGGGACTGGAGAGACAGCATGTGTGGAGGCTGCTGCGGGGACAGGAGGGACAGCATGTGTGGAGGCTGCTGCAGGGACAGGAGGACAAGGGACTGGAGAGACAGCATGTGTGGAGGCTGCTGCGGGGACAGGAGGGACAGGGGGCAGTGGGACAGGCGACGGTGGCGCAGATGATAGAGTGGGTCATCTCATGATCGGAAGGTAGCGGGTTTGAATCCCAGCTCCTGCAGGTGCACACTGTCGTTCTGTCCTTGGGCAAGACACTTCCCTAACCTTGCCTTTATAAAATGAGATCATTTACAGTGGCAGAGGGCCGTGAGCTGTTCATCAACAGTACTAATAGAAACTGTAAGGCGTGAGAGACCGGACTCATCAGGATTTTGAAAGCGGCCTCTGTAGGCAGTTGAATGAACATTTTAATGAAACAGCGAAACAAACGTTCACTTTCATCAAGGGGCATGCCGCCAAACCCTCTGCACCGCGAAGAATACACTTTGAGCGTAGAATGGCTTAGACCTGGGCCCATGGGAAGATGAGTGTGTCTTGCCCAAGGACACAGTGACAGTCAAGGACACAGTCTGACAGTCTGCAATGGTCAGATTCAAAGCTCAAACCGTCTTTCAGCCTTATCCTCTGTCCAGTCACTCATGCCAAACACTTCCACCTCCTAAGGCCAATACCCGAGTCGTGCCACAATCAGTGTAGCGCTTTAAAAAACTTGGTAATACATGCAGGCTTGTTAAGCGTAATACAAGTGTAAGCCATTGTTACCTAAGACACAGGGAAGGGAGAGAGTTCAGCTTCCTGACAGCCTGGCGGATGAAGCTGCTCTTCAGTCGGCTGGACCTGGCCTGTAGACCCTGCAGTCTCCTCCCTGAAGGCAGCACACTGAAGAGATGTGAGACTGGTGTACAGCAGTTAGGGCTCGTGCTTTACACAAAGAAGGTTCCAGGTTTGATCCTCTCCGTGGGGTTTGCATGTTCTCCCCCGTGTCTGCGTATGTTTCCTCCAATACTCTGTTTTCTCCAAGCACTAAAAACATGTACAATAGGTGAATCCTCCAGCCAGGTGATACTGAGCCAAAGCTGACCCACGAGATGGGTCCCCGGGCGCTCTCTGCTCCTGGCGGTCGTCCCAGCGGCATCAAAGGATGGGTCGAATGCAGGGGACACATTTACCTACGGGACAATAATACATAGGTGCAAGATGCAACTTTGTATGTGAACATTTTTTTTGGCCTTGTAGTCCGATCACAGTGATCTCTAGGAACGCTCCAGAATCAATTGTTTGGAAGGTTTTCTCTGCTGATGGAGCCTCTCACCAGAAAACCTACAAAACAATTGATCCTGGAGCGTTGTAGAGACCACTGTGATGGAAAGTAAAAGAGCTAAGTTAACACGCATGCAGCCGCTGGGTAACTACAAGGTCAAATACGCACACGTTTTTTTTTTCCACATAAAAAGTTGCATAACGCACCTTTAAAACTACACACGCAAAGCAAAAACACAATAAATTATTCATACGTTCTTCTTCTTAGTATTATCATTTTTCTTCCTGGAGGGACAACAAACTTGAGTAATGGCTTAATATATGCTGTTCCCAGTAAACTGATGTAATTATTTATTTTATCAATTTATTATTATTATTATTATTATTATTATTAATAATAATAATAATAATAATAATAATAATAATAATAATAATAATAATAATAATAATAATAACAATAATAATTTATATACATTTTTAGCCTATGCCCATGCTGCTGTGTGCGCTCGAATCATTTCGAAGTGCACAGCAGTTAAATAGAACTTGTGATATTTAGCCTGGCGATAGCCGGCTAAATAATTAATTCTTCTGCTTCTGCTGTTCTTTTCTTCAGTGTTGGGTCAGCTGTTTTCCTTCTGCATAACCAGCTAACCCCGCCCCTCCCGGGAGCTCACCGTGATGGAAACCAAGCGCACACGGATACAGTGACAGGAGTGGCCCCCGATGTGGATTGGACAGGACGTGAGTCGGTCTGGTTTTGGGGTGAGGCGGTGTGGCTTCAGGGGGGGCATGCACAAGTTCGTGGAACAATTTGTGGGGCTTTTCTTTTTTTTTCATCTGGCTACTATTATCATCGTGCAAGTAAACGTCTGCACATTGACGGGCATTGCATCGCCGCTGCTAGGTGGTTGTGTTGGAGCTTTTGCGTGAACGGCTGGACAGTAGCAATGACGCACACGGACGGACGGTCTGGGAGTAGCTGCTGCTGATTCGGGAGGAAAGTTGTTGTGGCTTTTCCTGGAAGTGCATGTTTAGTTTTTTTTTTTTTTTTATAAACACGGCTTGCAAAAATCGAAACTACGCGTTCGTGCACTTGGACTTTGGAGTGTTTTGCTGCTGCTGCTGTTGTTTTTATTTTTATCCCGTCTGCTCGTAAAAAACGCTCCTCTCCGCGTCTCCTTCTTCTTCCACCATATTGTCGCGCTGTGAAAGTCGGAAAGAAAGTTGTCAAGAGCGCGCTGACATACATGGGGCGCAGCCGCGGCCAGGCGGGGGTCGACTTCGGACAGGGCCGGGGTGACTTCTTCTTTTCCACCTGGTTCTATGCACGGAGCCCCGCGCACCACCACCACCACCACCACTGACCGACCAGGGTACGAGCTGTCACTGTCACACACACACACACACACACACGCACACACACGGGCCTGCGCCGCTCTCACACAACACTGACGACAACTTCACGCTCCTAATCGCTTCCTTATTGCAGCTATAGTTCTAGTTCGCAACATGAGCACGAGCGGCTAAAAAGAAAGCGCTCCTTGCACAAGCCCCGACGTTTCCTGTAATTCTTGTTCAGGCCAAACGGCAGCTCCACGCCGTGAGAGCCAACCCTGTCGTGCCTGTTCCTGTTTGCAACGATTATTAATGTGGCACTAAACTTTGTCTGACTGGACGAGAATGAGCCGAGAGTTTTTGCAAATCGTGGTAAAACCCGCCGGAGCTTTACGCGCAGCGAAGGGGCCCTGAGCACCGGACCTTTTAGTATAGTTTCGTGAATGTCAGACTCGCAATTAGAAAGTCTTAAATGCTGCTCATTTGATTAGGCAATACGAGGCCCTCTGCAGACTGCACAACATCCGTCTGTTGTGGACGGTTAGTTCATGGGTCAGTTTTGCAGGAGCGTTAAACTGTCCGTGTGTTTTAAGACTCTCTCGTTAACAGAATCTTGGTTTAAAATCTTGACTGAATCTTGGTTAAACTTGCAAATATCACTATTGGTATTGCAGATATGCTCAGTCCTGACCATAAGAAAACATCTGTGACCAGACCGGGGGTATGTCATTGTCCCCTGTGAAGACCCCTGTGAATTCTGACCTTGTGATGCAATCGATCACAAACGCCATGTCTGCTCGTTGTTTACACTAAAGCTTTAGACATTCTGTGAAGTCTAGAACAGGGGTTCCCAAGCTTTTCAGGCCGTGACCCCCGAAAATCACTCAACAACTCAGAACCCCCTTCTGTAAAATGTAATTGGCGTTTATAATCATTTAGGGGCAAAGTGTTTAAAATCTGGTTTAATGATGTTAGTTTGGAGACTGTATTTTAGCATTTGACCTACAGCAATTTCACTAAAACATTTCCAATCAGAAATACATCAAATTCAGTTATAATATTGTATTAAAATCTGGTGACCGCCACTTTGGAAACCACTGCGCTAGAATTGTATATTCGCCAATATCCTGTATTCTTTTTGCAGTTTCAATACGCAATTTGCAAAGACGGGCCTTTTTTTAGGTTATAAACTAATCTGTATCTGCTCTCCAAGGGGTACGTGTATTGACCTCTATAAAAATGTTCGGAAACATTGACTTTTTTTAAATTTAGCTGTTCCGAATTGCGTATGTCTTCTTCTGTCAAAGGTTTTCTGCTTCTGGACATTTTTAAAGTGCGTGTGCTGAACCCAATCACCGTTTCAGAATTCATGAGAAAAGTGGCAATCGGACATTATTGTGTAAAACACGCTGCGCAGAAGGGACCAGGTGAAAAACAGCAAAGTAGTAAAATATATTTTCTCTCGTTACATATGTGTTGGGAGAATACTTTGAAATCACGTTATTTCCCTTAAATTGTATTTTGTGACATAGTTGTTATTTGTCCAGTCATAGTATTGTACTTACTTACATACTTTCACATCCATGTGCATTATATTTATGTACACATGTGTTTAGAATTAAAAACACGTCGGCTGCGCTTGTTGGACTCATTCATCCTGGCCTATTGTGCATGTTTTACGTATTCCTTTGATTTTAGGAATGTATGTTAAATAGTAAATACCCTCTATGAAAGAGTAACTGTACATTACACGCACAGAAACGTATTGTAAATGCATGTAATCCGTTACTCCACAACCTGCGTTAAATGTCAAATTAAAATGAAACGTGCAAATGTGTGTTCTAGTTCTGTTTTTACAATGTTTTTGTCTGACTTATTTCTGTTTTTCCTTCAGGGACTATTACCGCGTGGACCTCCACACTCGCCTCTGATTGGACGACGGCGTTCTAACTTGTCCTGAGTTGTTTATATTCCTCTCGGATGCTATAAAACCCAAGAATTCCTCCGCCTGCGCTGAACTCCCCGAGCCGGATTTTTTTTTCGCGAGCTCCAATTTTGGGCCATGAGTCTCCCTCCTCAAGTGAACAAGGCGGCGAAGCACAGGCCCGCTGCGTCCATGAAGGAACCCCTGCAACAAGCCGAGGCCTACTACGGCCTGGGACCTTCTTCTTTGGATCCCGGGCTCTCTGATATGAGCGCCGGCACTTCCGGAGTGTACAACGCGGAGAAAGTGCCTCAGAATGTGGGACACTACCATCAGCATGGATGGATGGATGGATGTTCAAATTTAGGACGGGGGTTGTGATCATGTTTGTATAGTTAACGTTTTTAAATCTGGAAAGCACTTTGTGTTAGCTACATAAAATGTATGAGATAAACACAGTTTGATAGACAGTTTTGTAGCGTAACCTACTGTAAAACACATTCATTTTGTATTAATTAATTTACTTTCTGAATGGTTTAGCTTGTTTGTATATGGCTATTTGTTAGAAAGAACTTCCAGATTCTGGACCTAAATAAACAATAAGAAAAAATAATGAAAACTAGCACACACATTAACATGGGGGACAGTGGCTCATGCCATGGTATTGCAGTTTTCTCATATGTTCTTGAAACATTAACCTGTTATTAACATGTTACAGTGCACGTGTAAGAAAATAAAAATGTACTACTTTTTCATAAAGATCAAAGTTGAAGTTAAGATTTTATGGAATGAAGGCTAATTTGTAAAGCGCTTTGCTTCACAGTGTCAGGGGTTAGTTCTTTCTCTCCACACACGGTGGAGGTAAACTGCATATGTAGGAGTTTCCCCTGGGGCAGACACACATCTGACCACCACCATTCATTTATGCACACACCTCACTCATCCTGGCCTATTGTACATGTTTTTAGTGGTAGGGGAAACCGGAAGAAACTCAGACACGGGGAGAACATGCAAACTTCAAAGGCTCCCTCCGGGAATCTAACCTTGGTGTGAACTATACAAGTGCTAACCGCTGAGCCACAGTTTGTGCAAGTGGGTACAGTAAAAAATATACTGAAGTAATATTAACATTACTTTGATATATTTGCTCAAGCAGCCAACAAGTCAAAAGTTGTGGTAGGCAATAACTACTGAGGACTGAGTAATTGAGCACACATATCTGATTTCTGTTTTTGTGTTGGTGTCATTGGACTGTTTCACTCAGATATGTGGGAGTGCTGGACTTCAAAATAAAGCTCAAGTAGGCATAGAGGATTAAACTACACCAGGAAGTAAAGTAGGATAAAGTTACTCAAGGACAAGTACCTCTGAGGGCTTGTTATCTGAAAACTGAAGAAAAACGACTGTCGTGGATCTGCCGGAGCTCCTCTATGCAGGTCCATGTCTGAGGAGTCTCCGTGTTGCTGTGACGTCAGGCACAGGGTGATCCTCGCTGCTGATAGGTCCGCTCACTCCTGCAGCCTCAGCACCGTGCAGTGTGCACCGTGCAGGCATGTGTGGAGGCTGCTGCGGGGACAGGAGGGACAGCATGTGTGGAGGCTGCTGCAGGGACAGGAGGGACAGCATGTGTGGAGGCTGCTGCAGGGACAGGAGGACAAGGGACTGGAGAGACAGCATGTGTGGAGGCTGCTGCGGGGACAGGAGGGACAGCATGTGTGGAGGCTGCTGCAGGGACAGGAGGACAAGGGACTGGAGAGACAGCATGTGTGGAGGCTGCTGCGGGGACAGGAGGGACAGGGGGCAGTGGGACAGGCGACGGTGGCGCAGATGATAGAGTGGGTCATCTCATGATCGGAAGGTAGCGGGTTTGAATCCCAGCTCCTGCAGGTGCACACTGTCGTTCTGTCCTTGGGCAAGACACTTCCCTAACCTTGCCTTTATAAAATGAGATCATTTACAGTGGCAGAGGGCCGTGAGCTGTTCATCAACAGTACTAATAGAAACTGTAAGGCGTGAGAGACCGGACTCATCAGGATTTTGAAAGCGGCCTCTGTAGGCAGTTGAATGAACATTTTAATGAAACAGCGAAACAAACGTTCACTTTCATCAAGGGGCATGCCGCCAAACCCTCTGCACCGCGAAGAATACACTTTGAGCGTAGAATGGCTTAGACCTGGGCCCATGGGAAGATGAGTGTGTCTTGCCCAAGGACACAGTGACAGTCAAGGACACAGTCTGACAGTCTGCAATGGTCAGATTCAAAGCTCAAACCGTCTTTCAGCCTTATCCTCTGTCCAGTCACTCATGCCAAACACTTCCACCTCCTAAGGCCAATACCCGAGTCGTGCCACAATCAGTGTAGCGCTTTAAAAAACTTGGTAATACATGCAGGCTTGTTAAGCGTAATACAAGTGTAAGCCATTGTTACCTAAGACACAGGGAAGGGAGAGAGTTCAGCTTCCTGACAGCCTGGCGGATGAAGCTGCTCTTCAGTCGGCTGGACCTGGCCTGTAGACCCTGCAGTCTCCTCCCTGAAGGCAGCACACTGAAGAGATGTGAGACTGGTGTACAGCAGTTAGGGCTCGTGCTTTACACAAAGAAGGTTCCAGGTTTGATCCTCTCCGTGGGGTTTGCATGTTCTCCCCCGTGTCTGCGTATGTTTCCTCCAATACTCTGTTTTCTCCAAGCACTAAAAACATGTACAATAGGTGAATCCTCCAGCCAGGTGATACTGAGCCAAAGCTGACCCACGAGATGGGTCCCCGGGCGCTCTCTGCTCCTGGCGGTCGTCCCAGCGGCATCAAAGGATGGGTCGAATGCAGGGGACACATTTACCTACGGGACAATAATACATAGGTGCAAGATGCAACTTTGTATGTGAACATTTTTTTTGGCCTTGTAGTCCGATCACAGTGATCTCTAGGAACGCTCCAGAATCAATTGTTTGGAAGGTTTTCTCTGCTGATGGAGCCTCTCACCAGAAAACCTACAAAACAATTGATCCTGGAGCGTTGTAGAGACCACTGTGATGGAAAGTAAAAGAGCTAAGTTAACACGCATGCAGCCGCTGGGTAACTACAAGGTCAAATACGCACACGTTTTTTTTTTCCACATAAAAAGTTGCATAACGCACCTTTAAAACTACACACGCAAAGCAAAAACACAATAAATTATTCATACGTTCTTCTTCTTAGTATTATCATTTTTCTTCCTGGAGGGACAACAAACTTGAGTAATGGCTTAATATATGCTGTTCCCAGTAAACTGATGTAATTATTTATTTTATCAATTTATTATTATTATTATTATTATTATTATTAATAATAATAATAATAATAATAATAATAATAATAATAATAATAATAATAATAATAATAATAACAATAATAATTTATATACATTTTTAGCCTATGCCCATGCTGCTGTGTGCGCTCGAATCATTTCGAAGTGCACAGCAGTTAAATAGAACTTGTGATATTTAGCCTGGCGATAGCCGGCTAAATAATTAATTCTTCTGCTTCTGCTGTTCTTTTCTTCAGTGTTGGGTCAGCTGTTTTCCTTCTGCATAACCAGCTAACCCCGCCCCTCCCGGGAGCTCACCGTGATGGAAACCAAGCGCACACGGATACAGTGACAGGAGTGGCCCCCGATGTGGATTGGACAGGACGTGAGTCGGTCTGGTTTTGGGGTGAGGCGGTGTGGCTTCAGGGGGGGCATGCACAAGTTCGTGGAACAATTTGTGGGGCTTTTCTTTTTTTTTCATCTGGCTACTATTATCATCGTGCAAGTAAACGTCTGCACATTGACGGGCATTGCATCGCCGCTGCTAGGTGGTTGTGTTGGAGCTTTTGCGTGAACGGCTGGACAGTAGCAATGACGCACACGGACGGACGGTCTGGGAGTAGCTGCTGCTGATTCGGGAGGAAAGTTGTTGTGGCTTTTCCTGGAAGTGCATGTTTAGTTTTTTTTTTTTTTTTATAAACACGGCTTGCAAAAATCGAAACTACGCGTTCGTGCACTTGGACTTTGGAGTGTTTTGCTGCTGCTGCTGTTGTTTTTATTTTTATCCCGTCTGCTCGTAAAAAACGCTCCTCTCCGCGTCTCCTTCTTCTTCCACCATATTGTCGCGCTGTGAAAGTCGGAAAGAAAGTTGTCAAGAGCGCGCTGACATACATGGGGCGCAGCCGCGGCCAGGCGGGGGTCGACTTCGGACAGGGCCGGGGTGACTTCTTCTTTTCCACCTGGTTCTATGCACGGAGCCCCGCGCACCACCACCACCACCACCACTGACCGACCAGGGTACGAGCTGTCACTGTCACACACACACACACACACACACGCACACACACGGGCCTGCGCCGCTCTCACACAACACTGACGACAACTTCACGCTCCTAATCGCTTCCTTATTGCAGCTATAGTTCTAGTTCGCAACATGAGCACGAGCGGCTAAAAAGAAAGCGCTCCTTGCACAAGCCCCGACGTTTCCTGTAATTCTTGTTCAGGCCAAACGGCAGCTCCACGCCGTGAGAGCCAACCCTGTCGTGCCTGTTCCTGTTTGCAACGATTATTAATGTGGCACTAAACTTTGTCTGACTGGACGAGAATGAGCCGAGAGTTTTTGCAAATCGTGGTAAAACCCGCCGGAGCTTTACGCGCAGCGAAGGGGCCCTGAGCACCGGACCTTTTAGTATAGTTTCGTGAATGTCAGACTCGCAATTAGAAAGTCTTAAATGCTGCTCATTTGATTAGGCAATACGAGGCCCTCTGCAGACTGCACAACATCCGTCTGTTGTGGACGGTTAGTTCATGGGTCAGTTTTGCAGGAGCGTTAAACTGTCCGTGTGTTTTAAGACTCTCTCGTTAACAGAATCTTGGTTTAAAATCTTGACTGAATCTTGGTTAAACTTGCAAATATCACTATTGGTATTGCAGATATGCTCAGTCCTGACCATAAGAAAACATCTGTGACCAGACCGGGGGTATGTCATTGTCCCCTGTGAAGACCCCTGTGAATTCTGACCTTGTGATGCAATCGATCACAAACGCCATGTCTGCTCGTTGTTTACACTAAAGCTTTAGACATTCTGTGAAGTCTAGAACAGGGGTTCCCAAGCTTTTCAGGCCGTGACCCCCGAAAATCACTCAACAACTCAGAACCCCCTTCTGTAAAATGTAATTGGCGTTTATAATCATTTAGGGGCAAAGTGTTTAAAATCTGGTTTAATGATGTTAGTTTGGAGACTGTATTTTAGCATTTGACCTACAGCAATTTCACTAAAACATTTCCAATCAGAAATACATCAAATTCAGTTATAATATTGTATTAAAATCTGGTGACCGCCACTTTGGAAACCACTGCGCTAGAATTGTATATTCGCCAATATCCTGTATTCTTTTTGCAGTTTCAATACGCAATTTGCAAAGACGGGCCTTTTTTTAGGTTATAAACTAATCTGTATCTGCTCTCCAAGGGGTACGTGTATTGACCTCTATAAAAATGTTCGGAAACATTGACTTTTTTTAAATTTAGCTGTTCCGAATTGCGTATGTCTTCTTCTGTCAAAGGTTTTCTGCTTCTGGACATTTTTAAAGTGCGTGTGCTGAACCCAATCACCGTTTCAGAATTCATGAGAAAAGTGGCAATCGGACATTATTGTGTAAAACACGCTGCGCAGAAGGGACCAGGTGAAAAACAGCAAAGTAGTAAAATATATTTTCTCTCGTTACATATGTGTTGGGAGAATACTTTGAAATCACGTTATTTCCCTTAAATTGTATTTTGTGACATAGTTGTTATTTGTCCAGTCATAGTATTGTACTTACTTACATACTTTCACATCCATGTGCATTATATTTATGTACACATGTGTTTAGAATTAAAAACACGTCGGCTGCGCTTGTTGGACTCATTCATCCTGGCCTATTGTGCATGTTTTACGTATTCCTTTGATTTTAGGAATGTATGTTAAATAGTAAATACCCTCTATGAAAGAGTAACTGTACATTACACGCACAGAAACGTATTGTAAATGCATGTAATCCGTTACTCCACAACCTGCGTTAAATGTCAAATTAAAATGAAACGTGCAAATGTGTGTTCTAGTTCTGTTTTTACAATGTTTTTGTCTGACTTATTTCTGTTTTTCCTTCAGGGACTATTACCGCGTGGACCTCCACACTCGCCTCTGATTGGACGACGGCGTTCTAACTTGTCCTGAGTTGTTTATATTCCTCTCGGATGCTATAAAACCCAAGAATTCCTCCGCCTGCGCTGAACTCCCCGAGCCGGATTTTTTTTTCGCGAGCTCCAATTTTGGGCCATGAGTCTCCCTCCTCAAGTGAACAAGGCGGCGAAGCACAGGCCCGCTGCGTCCATGAAGGAACCCCTGCAACAAGCCGAGGCCTACTACGGCCTGGGACCTTCTTCTTTGGATCCCGGGCTCTCTGATATGAGCGCCGGCACTTCCGGAGTGTACAACGCGGAGAAAGTGCCTCAGAATGTGGGACACTACCATCAGCAGCCCGCCCCAGTGAAGTGGCTGCACCAGGACGCGTCCCTGCAGGGCTCCAGCTGGGCCCCTGAGGCGCAGGTCCCAGGATGGGGGCAGAACTTTGCGCCGTACATAGGCGGGGTGAACGTCCGAGGGTTCCACAAGGGAATCCAGGAAGGTCTCTCGATGGGAGCGGAGAACCAAATGCAAGATGTTTTTCGGGACAATACGCAGTGGGACCCTGTGCATCAGTTACAAAGTTATCAGCAGCCGCAGCAGCAGCAGCAGCAGCCGCCTCAACAACAGCAACATGCGCAGACCCTGCCAGCGCCGATACTGCAGCCCTTCCAGACCTTTCAGCAGAACAAGCCACAGCAGCCGCAGTTCAATCCGGGGTACTACACGGGGTTCGCGCAAAAACAAGCCCCCATGCAGAGTTTAGGCTACACCGAGCAACCCAAGCCACAGCAGCTCCAGCAGCAGCAGCAGCAGCTTTTACATCAACTTCAGCAGCAGCAACAAATCCATCATCAACAACGGCAACAACAACAACAGCAACAACAGCAGCTTCAGATGCATCAGCACCTGCAGCAGCAGCAGCAGAGGCAAATGCAACGGCAAACGCAAACCCAGTATCATCAACCGCACGTGCAGGAGAGGCACATGCAGCCCGTCCCGCAGATGAGCCAACAGACTGGGCAACAGGACGTCCAAGTCGCACCAAAGCTGCATTTCGTGAGCTACGAACGTCAAGATGAGCCAGAAGCCAAAATCGTGGCGAGCGTAGCGCTGCCGCAGCAGGACGCACCCGGGAAACCGGTGGTTTTGGAGAAGGCGGATCAGGCCGAGGCCGCGTTGAACCCGGTTCCGGCGGCGCAGCCCAGGAGGTCGCGGAGGCTGTCCAGGGAGGGCCAGTCGCCGAACGCGGAACAGCCCCACAACGGGCTGGCGGCGGCAGGGCAGAGGGCAGGCGAGGGCCAGGCGGCCCCCGGAGGGGTGATCCAGAGCACGCACAGGAAGAGGAGAGCGTCCAAAGAGATCAACCTGGAGACACTGGCGCAGCAGGCGGCCAAGAGGGAGTCGCTGCCCGCCAAAGTCAAGGTGAGTGAAGAAATGAGGTCAGTTACGGCGAAGTAATGCTGGAGGTAGAGGCGCAACCTAACCGACACCTCCATCAGTTATGTCGGCAATATGAAGTCCTCTGGAAACAAACCAAACTCCTGCCGTTATGGGCTCGGATTTTGTGTCAAAATGATAACCCATCAGTTTAGATCTCCTCAAACATGTTCTAAAGTGCATGGGATTGTTGTAGTAGTTCAGCCGTATGAGGTATTTGTTAATTGTTATAAAAGCCTTATGACAGTCATCCCATATCTAGGGCCCTTTAGCCGGGTCACTCACTCCCCCTTCTGTTCAAATACAGGTGCGAGTCGGACTGTGATGAGGAGAATACTTTGAAATTGTCTTTAGTCTTTGAACATATTCCGTTACTTTGTCTAGTTTAGTTTAGTTAAGTTTATTTGTTTATTTGAGCAATACACATTGTGCTCAAAAGGAGTGGGCTGAAGCAAAAAGCTTATGAGCCCCCACCCCCAAGTGCAATACATAAAAAAAGAACATTTCAAAACATTACAAGCAGCTACATTCGTACAGACCAACTTACAACAACAAAAATATATGAACTGTTTATATAATTAATTGGAACAACGCACAGCTACAACAACGATCTCGTTTCATATACGATGTCTAATACAAAGCAAGTCAAAAAATGTGTTCCTTAATATATTTCTTGCAGATTTTTATCCGTGATTACCGAGTTACTTTTATGGTATAAAGGTACATTAATAGATATTATAATCTGAGATCTTGATGCTTTCCAGTTGTCATTACCATTCTCAGTATAATTTTAATTTGGGTTTAATTATCATCAACATTATTATATATTTATTTAATTGAGTTATATGTGAAGTATGATGTAGCCCTGCATAGTGTGGTGCATTAAAAAGCCAGAGAGTGGGCCAGTTGAAGAGGGCAGTAGCTCCCCTTCAACAAACCCCCACACGGCTGCCCTAACAGCTGATTTTGTAGAATATGTTCCTATGCTGAGTGGTGCATTAAAGGACAAGGTTTAGAGCCCGTTGGGAGGATTCCTCTCTCTTGTCCAGTCAGAGTACTGTATTCTGAATACTTAGAATACAGTTATGTTACAGTTATGTATAAATATGGCATAACTTATTTACCACTAATTAGGAGCATAAAGAAGCACTTTGCATGGTGCGCATGTTATTTTAATCTTTTATTTAACCAGAAAAGTCCCACTGAGATTAAGAACCTCTTTTACAGGCCCCAGAGGGGAACATGTTTTTAGTGGTAGGAAAACCGGAGGAAACCTACGCAGACATAGTGAGAACATGCCAACTCAACACAAAGGCCCCGTCTAGGTGGGAATCGAACCTGGGACCTTCTTGCTGTGAAGTGCGAGCGCTAACCGCTGTACCACCGTGCTGCCTATGTGCACTGTTGGATGAAGCTGAAATACTCCAATATAATCCTTTGGTTTTAGGAAAGTAACTGTATTCTAAATAACGTCAAAGAGTAACAGTACCAAAATACAGTCACATGCGGGCAGCACGGTGGCGCAGCGGCTAGCGCTCGTGCTTCACAGCTAGAAGGTCCCGGGTTTGATTCCTACTTGTGTGGAGTTTGCATGTTCTCCCCGTGTCTGCATTAGCTTTCCTCCGGTTTCCCCTACCACTAAGAACTTGTACAATAGGTTTCCCTCTGGGGCCAGGACTCCCCTGAAAAAGAGATTCCTAATCTCAGTGGAACTTTCCTGGTTAAATAAAGGTCAAAGGTCATATAAAATGAGTATGTTAAATACGTGACACATCCTTTATCATTTTAACATCACTTCTCGGTTGGGTTAGCCATATTTCTTTGTCTTCTGCATGATTTTCATGACTTCTTTTTCAATTATTATTATTATTATTATTATTACTATTATTTGTATAGAGCGGTCTAGCTGCGAAAAGAGGGTCAAATAGGTGGAGATTAATAGGGGGACGGCATAATGATGAAACAATGTTTCCACACCATATAGATGTTGAAGCAATATCTTAGATATCCTTTGAACCAAATGCAAATTATGTAATTTCCCCTAAAAGTACAAACATTTGTCAGTTTGGGGGAGGGAGGGGGGGTGTCCACAGGTCAAATACAGCTAAAGTGAGTGTGCACCACATATAACTAGTAAATGTGATTTAATTTACTTTATTTTGTGGTGGTTGAGTGAGGTCCCGGGTTCAATCTCAGATTCATCAGCACTAGGACCTGAAAATCGAACCACAAACCAATACTACTACACATGTTTTACAAATCTGTCAACAGTAGGGCAGGGCTATATGGCCTAAAATATCTATCACGATATTTAAAAAAAATTACGATACCGATATATTTGACTGTGTAATTGACAACGGACAAATTACTTTGGAATTTGGAAGAGTAATGCAAAGATATTTCATACTTTTTTTCAGCGCCATACTAATTTCCTCACAAATATGATCAAGAAATGTACATTCATAATGTCCTTATACTTTTTAAGCACCTGCGTCTGTGTTTATGCTGCTCTGATGGAGCTGAGAGGAAATTATATAGTGTCCACGACGATATAAAAAATTACTATGATATCAAAAAATTATATCGCGATAACGACACGGCCCACCTCTCGTCAACAGTCAATAAAAAATATACATTTGACAGTGGTTCAAAGACCTTGTTAAAATGTAAAAACAGCACAATCTTAAAGTGAGATGGTATTTATCAGACAAATGTGGCTCATATATCTTTGGACACAGTTGGTGCTGGAGATGATTCCGATCCTCCTCTGTTGTAGCAGGCTGTTACATAAGATTTATTCAAAAGCACATTTATGTAACCGCTCATTGTTATCACCGAAATAACAAGTCAATGGAGATGTCTTCCCGTTTGCCGTTCACTCAACAATAAGAATATGGCTTGGAGGATTAAAAACGACCTAAATGCGAGTGTTTCGATCACAGTTAGCTTGTTTATGCTCTCAGCAGGAAGGTCCCAGTTTGGATCTTGGGCCAGGTGTCTGCGTAGGATTCCCTTTCCAATAAAAACATGAACAACCAGCTTTCCTGGTTACACAAAAGTTATTTACCTTCATTGCTGCAAAGGAGCCCCTGGGGACCCATCTCGGTGTGCAGTGGGCAGTACAGTGGGCTGTCCTGAGCGGGTGGTTATGGGGGACAATATCGTTCTCTACTGGGAGTCCAGTCTTTGGGGAGGATTCATTTCAAAGAGCCGTTCAAAAGAAGGGATTGGGCGGCACAGCGGTTAGCGCCATCAGCTTGGCTCCAAAAGATATCATGTTTACTGAAGCATTTTGACAGTTTATTTTTGTATTCCTCAAATATACAAGCTATATTGAAAGTTGAAAGTTTATGGGTATTTATCGAACATTTTTATCTGGAATTTTTCTCCCCTTTTGCTAACCTAGTGTCATATAAATAAAACTGCAGTTAATGAAAAGTCAACGTTAGTGTAAAACCTTTCACACGCTCTGCTCGTGTGCTACAATTGTACAAACTGGAATACAGAACAGACAAAAAGATCTGTCTCTTTTTAAAGGTGAGAATCGGTTCGGACCGTTCAAAAGAGACGTTTTGGTCACTAATTCTCAACTCGTGGTCAGTACAGTATTCAAGTCTATTTGCGTGAATCTGAGGCCAAACTGTTGTTCATCAAAGCCAAAAAATTATTGATCCAGGACAAACCAAGCCGGACCCAACCCAATAAACAAAAACTTCTTCAGGAACTTTTACAATATCACATTGCATTACAGCAGTACGAAGTTTAAAGCCTTTTCCCTACCTTCTGCTGTCTTCGTGGGACGAGTACTCCAGTATATTGCCGGGTCTTTGCCGGACAAGGTGCGTTCTCTTCGGGCTAGCTGTGAGCTGCGGCCCGCTGGAGTCCCATGGAGGATCGTAACGCCGAGTCACACTTCCTCTGCAAAAGTCCTTTGGGTGAAAGTGATGCCAAGCGTCCACGATGATATAAATGTCCTTATGTTTGCCTCGGTCAGCCATTTAAGGTTAAAAAAATAAGCATTTATTGATCATATGTTTGACTAGGCGCCATATACAATGGTATGATCAGCTGTTCTGATTGACATCCGCGTCAACCAGTGACACGCGTTCAAAACTGTGACGTCACTAAGAAGGCGGTCAATCTATATTTTTTATTGTAAAATATTAGTATTGGCCTTATTTACGTCATTAAGCAGAAGAATCTGAAAGCACATTTAAGGTTTGGATTGGAGGCCTATTTTATTTTTAGAATTATTATTTTTTCATCATACACACATATACATACAGTGCCTTGCGAAAGTATCCGGCCCTCTTGAACTTTTCGACCTTTTGCCACATTTCAGGCTTCAAACATAAAGATATAAAACTGTATTTTTTTGTGAAGAACCAACAACAAGTGGGACACAATCGTGAAGTGAAACGAAATTTATTGGATATTTCAAACATTTTTAACAAATAAAAAACTGAAAAATTGGGCGTGCAAAATTATTCAGCCCCCTTAAGTTAATACTTTGTAGCGCCACCTTTTGCTGCGATTACTGCTGTAAGTCGCTTGGGGTTTGTCTCTATCAGTTTTGCACATTGAGAGACTGAAATATTTGCGTTTGTGAACAGCAGTTTTCAGTTCTTTCCACAGATTCTCGATTGGATTCAGGTCTGGACTTTGACTTGGCCCTTCTAACACCTGGATATGTTTATTTGTGAACCACTCTATTGTAGATTTTGCTTTATGTTTTGGATCATTGTCTTGTTGGAAGACAAATCTCCGTCCCAGTCTTTTGCAGACTCCATCAGGTTTTCTTCCAGAATGGTCCTGCATTTGGCTCCATCAATTTGAACCATCTTCCCTGTCCCTGCTGAAGAAAAGCAGGCCCAAACCATGATGCTGCCACCACCATGTTTGACAGTGGGGATGGTGTGTTCAGGGTGATGAGCTGTGTTGCTTTTACGCCAAACATAACGTTTTGCATCGTTGCCAAAAGGTTCGATTTTGGTTTCATCTGACCAGAGCACCTTCTTCCACATGTTTGGTGTGTCTCCCAGGTGGCTTGTGGCAAACTTTAAACGACACTTTTTATGGATATCTTTAAGAAATGGCTTTCTTCTTGCCACTCTTCCATAAAGGCCAGAGTTGTGTAGTATACGACTGATTGTTGTCCTATGGACAGAGTCTCCCACCTCAGCTGTACATTTCTGCAGTTCATCCAGAGTGATCATGGGCCTCTTGGCAGCATCTCTGATCAGTTTTCTCCTTGTATGAGCTGAAAGTTTAGAGGGACGGCCGGGTCTTTGTAGATTTGCAGTGGTCTGATACTCCTTCCATTTCAATATTATCGCTTGCACAGTGCTCCTTGGGATGTTTAAAGCTTGGGAAATCTTTTTGTATCCAAATCCGGCTTTAAACTTCTCCACAACAGTATCTCGGACCTGCCTGGTGTGTTCCTTGTTCTTCATGATGCTCTCTGCGCTTTAAACTGACCTCTGAGACTATCACAGAGCAGGTGCATTTATACGGAGACTTGTTTACACACCGGTGGATTCTATTTATCATCATTAGTCATTTAGGTCAACATTGAATCATTCAGAGATCCTCACTGAACTTCTGGAGAGAGTTTGCTGCACTGAAAGTAAAGGGGCTGAATAATTTTGCACGCCCAATTTTTCAGTTGTTTATTTGTTAAAAATGTTTGAAATATCCAATAAATTTCGTTTCACTTCATGATTGCGTCCCACTTGTTGGTTCTTCACAAAAAATTACAGTTTTATATCTTTATGTTGGAAGCCTGAAATGTGGCAAAAGGTCGAAAAGTTCAAGGGGGCCGAATACTTTCGCAAGGCACTGTACATACATGTTCATATACACATGGGAAATGGATATATAAAGCTGCTCAAATATAGAGAAGATCTGCCTAAATATTTGCAAATCAACATGTACACCAAGGAAGTTAACACAGCCTATAAACATAACATGGCATTGGAACCTCTGTAGAAAAAACTTGCGCACCACGTTTGTGGTCTTTTTATTGTGTTGCCCTTATGGTTTAGCATATGTGGGAAAAACCATGAGAATATTAAAACAAAGAATAAGCATAAGAGCTCAATACGCAGAATATCCAGTAGCTGCCCATTTCAACGATGCACATCATGGTGTCAGTGCTCTATCTTTTTGCGGCATTGAACAAGTCCCTCCTCCTTATAGAGGAGGAGACCATGACAAACCTTTGAAGAAAAGAGAAGCCTACTGGATTGAAACTTTACAGACCTTTACACCCAAGGGATTAAATGATGAGCTTGTTTTGAATGTTTTTCTACAGAGGTTCCAATGCCATGTTATGTGTATAGGCTGTGTTAACTTCCTTGGTGTACATGTTGATTTGCAAATATTTAGGCAGATCTTCTCTATTTTTGAGCTGTCTTATATATCCATTTCCCATATGTATTTCATGTGCCACTATATGTTTTTATTGTACATATGTATATTTCATTCACTATCCAATCCAATCCAATCCACTTTATTTCTATAGCACATTTAAACAACAGAACAGTTCCAAAGTGCTGCACAAAAAAGTACACAAAAAATAGAATAAAAAATAAATAAATAATCAATTTATAAAATCAATAAAAATCGTAAAACACTAAAAATTAAAAAGACACAGGGACCACACAACTCACGCGGTGTTAAAAGCCAGAGAATAAAAGTGGGTTTTAAGACGAGATTTAAAACACTCCAATGTTGTGGCTGTTCGGACGTGGAGGGGCAGAGCGTTCCACAGCTTAGGGCTGACGACGGAGAACGCTCTGTCCCCTCGAGTTTTACGTTTCGTCTTAGGAACCACGAGCTGGAGCTGGCCCTGAGACCTCAGAGCGCGCGTTGGGGTGTAGACTTCAATGAGGTCTGCGACGTACTGAGGGGCCAGTCCGTTCAACGCTTTAAAAACAAACAACAAAACCTTAAAATCAATTCTAAATTTGACTGGAAGCCAGTGCAAAGATGCGAGGATTGGTGAAATGTGGTCACGCTTTTTAGCTCCAGTAATAAGTCGTGCAGCGGAGTTCTGGACTAACTGTAAGCGTGAGAGTGCATTTTGGGTAATGCCTGTATAAAGAGCATTACAGTAGTCCAGGCGTGACGAAATAAAAGCATGCACGACTTGTTCAAAATGTTTAAAAGATAAAAACGGTTTGACTATATCCTGCCTTTGTTTTTTGTGTTTGGATGTATGTTGTATACATATGCTGCCAACGTTTTGCCATCCTGTGATGCAGCAGGCCACGCCCTATTTAAGGATGGCTTCTCATTCATAAAAAAACATTTTGCCTGACGAAGGCCACTGGCCAGAACAAATAAAGGAACACTGGTGTTGCAAGTATACAGTGTGCGAGAGGTTTTTTCTGTTCTACGTTTGGCTTCTATGCATTCTCTTACGCACCTGTTTCATACAAGAGATGTGCGCAGTAAACCGTCTTTAATTGCTGAAAATATTCTAAAAATAATTATTCTAAAAATAAAATAAAAAAGGCCTCCAATCCAAACCTTAAATGTGCTTTCAGATTCTTCTGCTCAATGACGTAAATAAGGCTAATGCTGTATTTATCAAAAAATATTCTGACATTTTGGTTCCACCCATTACTCATCTCATCAATCTTTCAATCACCCACAGTGTTTTTCCTACAAACTGGAAGCAGGCTATAGTTACTCCAATTCACGAAGCTGGACACCAACATGACGTTGTCAACTATAGGCCTAGAAGTATTTTACAAATAGTCTCTAAAAATTCAATTAGTAACGGCTTACACCATCTACAGTTTGGCTTCAGGAAAGCCTACTCCACCGAAACTACATCTAACTGAGCAAATTAAATGTATGTTTGATAAAGGAGGAGTTATTGGTGCAGTCTTCTTAGATTTAAAGAAAGCTTTTGATTTAGTTGATAATATTCTTGTTTCTAAACTTTCTAATTTTGAATTTTCTGGTAAAACAATGGCATGGGTGACTTCATATTTGGCCGATAGGATGCAGTGTGTTAAGGTGAAGGACGCCTGCGCTAGTTATTTGGAATGCACAATGGGTGTGCCTCAGGGGTCCGTGTTAGGCCCCTTGCTCTTCAGCCTCTATATTAATGACCTTCCACAATGCTGTCAAGGTGTGCAATTACAACTGTACGCTGATGATACATGTAGTGTCAGCTTTTCAACCTTGTTATCCTTGGTCTATGGTGACTGGCAAAAATGGTCTGACGCTCCACATAAAATAATAAAGCAGGTTGACCAAAAAGGGATTTCAAAAATGGTAACAGAATTTATTACAGAAATTAAAGAGGTGCATATACAAATTTAAGCACTGATGTAGTAATTGGGATCAGCTTGATAAAACAAAGATTAACTAAGGCAGCAGGGCAATAGTGGAGGTCGAAGACTGTGCCTTCCTGCTTCAGCCACACCTCCTGCAAACATTCTTTGCCCTTTATAGTCCCATCTCCACAGCGCCATCTTCAACACGTCCACTAGATGGAGACAAGTATTCTTCAACTCAAAACATATTTTATAATTCACTTGTAAGTCCTTTTCTGGCTCCTACATATCCGGCCCCTAAATGTTGATGTTCTTCAAAATCAACATTTATCTTTTTTGTATTAGGAAAGGAGCCAATAACAAAACTGTAATTCATAATATGAAGTTTTAGTCCTCTTCCAATAGAAGGCATATCTTAGTTACTGGCCGCTCCAGGATCCCGGTCATGGTTTTTACCTTAACTGACCTCACCAGTCCTTTTGAGTCAGGCCTTGTCTCCAGGATTCTTGCCAAAGGCCATGATGCTCGTGGTGAAGTAGGGTCAACAATTACCACCAAATCGCCAACCTTAAAGTTCCTCCTTACTTTGAACCACTTTTGCCTCTGCTGCATGGTTGTTAGGTACTCATGGGTCCACCTTTTCCAGAATACATCAGCCAAATACTGAACTTGTTTCCACCGGCGCCTGGTGTACGAGTCAGCACTGGTGAATTCTCCTGGAGGAAGAACAGGCTGAGAGTTTAGCAACAGTAGGTGGTTTGGGGTTAGTGGCTCTAGGTCAAATGGATCAGAGGAAGCAGTGGTAATTGGACGGTTGTTAAGTATGGATTCTACTTCACAGAATAACGTTTGAAGGCCTTCATCATCAACAGTCTGCTGCTGCAGAAGACATTTTAAAACCCACTTAACTGACCTAATTAACCTCTCCCATATTCCGCCGTGGTGAGAGGCTCCTGGTGGGTTAAAATTCCAGTCCAATCCTTTTTCCAACATTGTAGTGTGTACTTTGGAGCTATTCAAGTTCAGTAATGCTCTTTTTAACTCCTTTTCCGCACCAACTAAATTAGTGCCATTGTCCGACCATATTTGTTTAACCTGCCCTCGTCTACACATGAATCTTCGGATGGCATGGATACAAGAGTCTGTGTCAAGGGAACAGGCCATTTCAATGTGAACAGCTCGACATGAGAGACATGTGAATAGTACACCATATCGTTTGACCAGACTTCTACCCCGTTTGGTTTCTATTGGCCCAAAGTAATCCATGCCAACACTTGTGAACGGTGGTAGGTCTGGAAGAGTTCTTTCTTGTGGCAAATCTGCCATTTTTTGCTCTCCTGTTTTGCCTCTTAGGCGCTTGCAAGTGACACATTTAGAAGTAATGCTTCGTACTGCAGTAGTGGCATTTATTATCCAATACTTTTTTCGCAGCTGAGAAAGGATGTAATTTCTGCCACAGTGGCCATACTTTTCATGTATGTGTCTAAGTAACAAATTGGAGATATGACATTGTTTGGGGAGAATGAGAGGATGCTTTATGTCTTCTGGAAGCTTAGCCTTTGACAACCTCCCTCCGACTCTTAAAAGTCCATTTCTCAGAATAGGATCCAGCTTTAAAACTTTGCTCCTTTTGTGAACAATAAATGGGGCAATACTTAACCTTTCAATTTCGGTTGGAAAGGCTTGTCTTTGACAAAAGGATACAATAGCCTTTTCCGCTTTGCCCAGATCCTGTGTGGACAAGCATTGGCTCTTGGTTGCTTGTAGTTGAGAGGATAGCTTACGCTGGCTTGCTCGGGTGGTGACACGTCCAGTAGTGTGCTTCCTTGTTTTGCCCAGTGCCAGCAGGTAGTCTCCAAACCTATGATACCAAGCAACAGCCTTTAACAACTTGGTCCAATCTGAGAAAAAATGAAGAAGTTTATGAGTTGGAGATTCCACAATTTCCTGTACATTGACAGTGTACACAGAAGTGCACACTTTGATCTCTGGATCATCCTGTGTTAGACACTGATTTACTGTTTGACTCGGCCACTTATGTTTTGGCTCCCATAAAAATGTTGGCCCCTGATGCCACCTCCCATTTTCACTGAATTTGGACACGCTTTGTCCCCTAGAGGCCTCATCAGCAGGATTTTGTTTTCCATCAATATAATGCCATTGGTCAACATTAGTATGGTCTCTGATCATGGAAATCCTGTTGGCAACAAATGTTCGAAATCGTGTCGTTTCATTAGCAATGTACTTTAGAACAGCCTGACTATCTGTCCAAAATACTGACATCTCCAGTGGTACCATCAGCTCTGACCGTAACATTTTGTCAACTTTAACACCAAGTACAGCTGCAGATAGCTCGAGCCGAGGTATTGTTATTTGCTTTAAGGGGGCAACTCTGGCCTTTCCAATCATAAAAGCAACGTGTCTTTTTCCATCTTTGTTTACCATACCAAGGTAACTTACAGTTCCATAGCCTGACTCTGAGGCATCAGAAAAGTGGTGTAACTGACAAGAGACAGGTTTACCAAAGTTACTGGGCTTCATGCAGCGTGAAACACCAAACTGAGACAACTTGGGTATGTCTTGCACCCACTTCATCCATTGCTTTGTTACATCTGCAGGTAAGACCTCATCCCACCCATAGCCTGATTTACAGAGCTGCTGCAAAAGCTGTTTGGCTGGTAGGGTGACTGGTGCAAGCATGCCAAGTGGATCATACACTGAGCTTACCATAGAGAGGATTCCCCTCCTGGTCAATGGCTTTTCTGAGACTTTTATGTCAAACCTGAATGTGTCGTCCTCCACTCTCCACTGCAGACCCAATGCTCGATCAGTGGGGAGTTGGTCTTTTGTAAGATCCAAGGATTTAATCTCTTTTGCTCTTGCGTCGTCTTTCACAGATGCCAGCACCACTCTACTGTTGCTCACCCACTTTGTCAGGTGGAAGCCCCCCTTACTGCAGAGTTGCATAAGATCCAAAACCAGCTGCACAGCTTCCTGTTCTGTGGGTGCAGATGTCAAACAATCATCAACATAGAAATGTTTCAGGACAGTATTGATTACCTGCGGGCTGAAGTCTGGATTGCTTTGTGCAGTTTTCCGTAGGGCATAGCTGGCACAGCTGGGAGAGGAGACCGCACCAAATATGTGCACCAGCATTCTGTACTCAATTGGCTCTTGTTCATAGTTTGCGTTTGGCCACCACAAAAAACGCAAATAGTCTATGTCAGCCTTGGACACCCTCACTTGATAAAACATAGACTTGATGTCTGCCATGAGAGCTATTGGCTCCTGCCTGAACCTGAGCAATACTCCAACTAAAGAATTTGTGAGGTCTGGCCCTTGGAGCAGCTCTGAGTTGAGTGACACGCCCTGGTACTCCGCCCCACAGTCAAATACCACTCTAAGGGTTTTCTTCCTTGGGTGGTACACCCCATGATGTGGTATGTACCACGTTCTCCCTTTGAGCCCGTCTCTTTCCTCCTGTGGAACAGCTTCAGCATATCCTTCAATTAAGACATTATTTACAAAGTCCCTATACTCTTTATAAAAAGTTTCACTTCTCTTAAATTTTCTTTTGAGACTTTGAAGGCGCTGTAGGGCTACCTGTCTGTTGTTGGGCATTTCTGCATTTTGCCTAAAAGGTAGGTCAAGATTGTAATGTCCATCTTGCAAAACAGCTGAACTGTCCATTATCTCTAGAAACCTTCTGTCCTCAACCGACAGTTCACGTTTTTCCTCAGAGGCCTTTTCACTGAAGTCCAAGTTATACTGACTAATCAACATCTTTTCCAGGTTTTCAGTACTTTCAACAGTGACACGGTTCACATTGACAGATGGATAATCAGTGGAAGTGTTGCTTTTGCCAGCCCTTAAAGGACCATTAACCACCCATCCTACCAAAGTCCGAACTGCATAGGGCCCCTCCCCTTGGCTGTTTATAATTTCCCAAGGCTCAATCACTTTGGAGGCATTAGTTCCTATAAGCAGCTCAATGTTACTGTCTATTTCTGGAATAACAATGTTTTGCAGGTAAGGCCATCTTTTGAGGTCTTGCCTTTTGGGCACATTGCCTTTTGTCACAGGCATTTCTTTTTGCGTATATGAATCTGGGAGTTGCAAAAAAGTATCACCATCCATCCCTGACACTTCTAGACCCGATACAATGTTTGTTGGTACTACCTGTTCATGACCCATGGTCTTTAGCAATATTTGTGCCCTTCTTCCTTTTAATTTTAACTGCGTCATCAGACGTTCAGTACAGAAAGTGTCCGTACTGCCAGGATCAATAAAGGCGTAAACCTCCATCACTCTACTGCCTTTGCTGGCTTTGACTTTTACTGGCACAACGGAAAGAACACTGCTTGTTTCACTCCCGGCCCCAATATGCCCACATGCTTTAGGATGCATCATAACTGGCTGTGTAATGACATTCAAATCCTCTGAGGCTTTGGGTTTAACTTCTTGTTCTATCTTTTCAATTTGGGCCATATGGAGAACAGTAGGATGTAGCCTATTACAGACCGAGCAGGTTTGTTTTTGTTTACAAAATTTGCTAGTGTGCCCTTGTTGCAAACAACCAAAACACATTCCCTTTTCTTTGAGTAGGGCTATTTTGTCCATGTGTTTTTTGTTTTTGAACAAGTTGCACTCTTCCAATGCGTGACGTTTTTTACACAAGATACACAGGCTTTGCAAATACCCCTTGGACTCTTCAGGGTGTGTAGCAGCAGTGGATACTGTTGTGGCAAAGCTGCTGCCATTGGATTTGGGTCTAGATCTTATGGGCTTTTCCTTAGGTTTTGTGAGCTTGTCCTGAATGTCCCCATAAACTGGATCTGACAGTATTTTTACCTGCTTCTCCAGAAAACCAACCAGATCCTTGAACTGGGGCCTGGTGCCCTGTCTTTCCTGAAACTCGCACACAAGTGTACGCCAACGTTCTCTGAACTTGTATGGCAGTTTCATAATTAGCCTTTTCATATTTGAGGACAAGTTTATTTCTTGGGAGTAGCTCATTTCCTCCAAAACATTACAACAACTCCTCAAAAACAGTGTGAAGGTTTGCAACGCTTTAGGGTCCTCACCTTTAACTGTAGGCCACTCTAATGCTTTTTTCATATATGCTGCTGAGATTTTAAACTCATCCCCATAATGTTCCTGAAGCAAGCTTTTTGCCTTTCGATAACCATTTTCCGGGTTCATATGGAGGCAGCTTCTAACAAGCTCATTAGGAAGGCCACTGGTATATTGTTCTAGAAAATACAGCCTATCTGCACAGTTCTTTGTTTTGAGCTCAACCACATGCTCAAACGCCCTGATAAATGCTTGATAGGACAACACATCACCATTGAAAATAGGCAGTTCTTTGTGTGGTAATGAATATAGCTGCTGCTGTTGTACAAGAAGTGCTGCTATTTCATTTTGACCTTTCAGGACATTCATTAAATTATCTTGGGCCTGACTACTCTGATTTATGTCACGACTTAGCTTTGTTGAGTCCCTTGTGGAGCCAGCAACTGGAACTTTATCCTTTGGCCGTGGCCGCTTTACTGAACTAGACGTCTGCACAGTTAGATTTTCCCTACCAGGTACACCTATATGTTGAGGTTGAAAGTGGACCCCTTCCTTGGGCCGGGCACCTGGGGTTTGTAACATAGCCACAGCATGATGTACTCTTTCTAGTGAGAGAAAGTCTACAACATCAGTCTCAGTCTTTGTTGTAGTTTCAGCATAATACTCATTCATAGCATCTTTACCTTCAGCTGGCACCACCACAGTGTCCTCCTGGGCTGCAGCGAGAACTGCAAGTTTGGAAGAAGAAGCATCAATTTTAGTTCTTAGCTCCAGTACCTCACGCTGCTGCTTGACGGCCTTTAAAGCTCTTTGTAGCTCCTCTTCTCTTTCCTGTAGAACGTGCTTTTCTGTCAAGGCGGCCATTTCCACCTCCAGCGCCGCCCTTTCAGCCTGTGCACATTGTCTTGCAGATGCCACGGAGGAAGCCTTGGAAGCCTTGGAGACCTGGGAGGCGCTGTCTGTTGCCGACTCCGAGGCTGTCTCTTTCTCTGCCAGCTCTTCCTGTCCCCTGGACGCTCCCGTCAGCCACTCCGACACAGAAGATACCAATTCATTAAGTTCATACATTTTGGGCCCAAACCATTCCTCTTCATCTTTTTGAGCCTCTTCTTCTGTTAACATTTCCTGATAAGCACGATGTGTGTGTTTAAACTCGTCCAGCAACTGAGTAAACTTTGATAAACTGTCTTTAACTTCCTCATAACATAACACATCGTCCATTAACTCCACCAAAATGTTTCTCCTTCTTGTTAAATGTGATAGCTTTCCTCTTCTTAATCCTTTTAGCTTTACCGCACATTCAGTTCTTTCTCTTTCCACATCTGTGTCAAGATTTGGGTCGACATCCCCATCGTCACCTTTCTTTTTGTCCACTTCTGCGGCAAGACTTGGGTTGACATCACCATCTTCACTTTTGTTTTTATCCTTTTCACCTTTGTTCCTATGAGTCATTTTGCTTGCTTGAGTCCAACAATCTACTCCTGTAGTAGGCCTCTGTTGGGTAAAACAGTTTAAATGTAATCCACTCCTATAGCAGACCGTCCTCCTTTACTGCTTTCATCCTCACAAGTTTGTGACTTTTACATTTTCATTAAGGCAAGTGAAGTTTCATCATGGGTTGTACATACCCCGTTGCACACTTAGGCCTCTCCACACGATCCTTTCCTGCTTTTCCTTGACAATGGAGGGTCCAACTCATCATTTTGCAACATGCTGGCATCAAGATGGAGTCCGTTTGGCTTTCATATTCCTTAAGGAAGAAGTCTTCGACTTTGTGTAGTGTCAGCTTTTCAACCTTGTTATCCTTGGTCTATGGTGACTGGCAAAAATGGTCTGACGCTCCACATAAAATAATAAAGCAGGTTGACCAAAAAGGGATTTCAAAAATGGTAACAGAATTTATTACAGAAATTAAAGAGGTGCATATACAAATTTAAGCACTGATGTAGTAATTGGGATCAGCTTGATAAAACAAAGATTAACTAAGGCAGCAGGGCAATAGTGGAGGTCGAAGACTGTGCCTTCCTGCTTCAGCCACACCTCCTGCAAACATTCTTTGCCCTTTATAGTCCCATCTCCACAGCGCCATCTTCAACACGTCCACTAGATGGAGACAAGTATTCTTCAACTCAAAACATATTTTATAATTCACTTGTAAGTCCTTTTCTGGCTCCTACAATACAATTTTGTATCCTCATGCTAAAAACAGTCACCTGGCAGCTGAACAACTGTCCAAAGCTTTGGTTTCTGTGTCCGAATGGCTGGAGCAGTCTCGTCTGAGTTTGAACGTGGGCAAAACAAAAGCCATGTACTTCTCAAAAACTAATGTCAAAACCCCAACTTCAGACATTTTTATTAAGGGTAAGAAAATTGACATCGTGTTTGATCTTAAATATCTTGGTGTCACACTGGATTCTAACTTGAATTTCAAAATACATATCAAGAACATGATAAAGAAAATTAGGTTTAATGTCTCTCTTTGGAGGCAGCCAGGATATTCATGCACGCTCTTATTTTCTCTCACTTGTCTTACTGCGTCACCTGTTGGGGACAGGCTGGAGAAACCGCAATTAGACCGTTAGAGTCCGTGTACAAGCAAGCCCTAAAGATTGTTGATAAAAAGCCATTTAACCATCATCACTGTAACATCTTGACAAAATACAATTTCTTGAGCTTTGAAAATTTTAGAACTTTTTCATATCTATGTTTGGTTTTTAAGATCCTGAAGGGCTTGGCTCCTGGCTGTTTACAATCATTTGTGCGACAGCGCTCTGGGAGTTCTCTAAGATCCACTTGAGCAGCTTCTCCACATGACTGCATTGTACCTTTCCGTCATTCCACTTTTGATCAGCTTTTGCAGTAAAGGCCGCTAAACTGTGGAACAAACTACCTGACAATATAAAGACATGCATCAGGGGCTTTAAAACTGAACTCAAAAAACATCTAAAAAGTAGCCCGCATTGCACACACTAGCCATGCCAGCCTTCTTTGGTTTTACAGTCCCTCTGGTACTGACTTGTTTGTCTGTATTTGTGTTGTTGATGTGTCTTGTCTGGTTGTATGGGAGGGCGAAGGGTTTTTTATGAATCTGTCATGTTGTATGTGGTTTGTCTTTCCTGGTCAACGCCTTGTCTTGTGAATCTTGTCTTGTTTTCTGTTATGGGTTGTCCATTCCCTGCCAGGGACTGCAGATGTAAATCAGCCTTAGGCTAACTCTGGTACAATGCATCAAATGGCAACATTTATGTTATAATTGTACATGGTCCCTTTTAAATAAATAAACTAAACCTAACTAATACTAATATTTTACAATAAAAAATATAGATTGACCGCATTCTTAGTGACGTCACAGTTTTGAACGCGTGTCACTGGTTGACGCGGATGTCAATCAGAACAGCTGGCGCCTAGTCAAACAATACATGCTTATCTTTGAACCTTAAATGACTGACCGAGGCAAACATAAGGACATTTATATCATGGTGGACGCTTGGCATCACTTTCACCCAAAGGACTTTTGCAGAGGAAGTGTGACTCGGCGTTACGATCCTCCATGGGACTCCAGCGGGCCGCAGCTCAAAGCTAGCCCGAAGAGAACGCACCTTGGCCGGGTACAAGCCCGGCAACGACCCGGCAATATACTGGAGTACTCGTCCCACGAAGACAGCAGTAGGTAGGCAAAAGGCTTTAAACTACGTACTGCTGTAATGCAATGTGATATTGTAAAAGTTCCTGAAAACGTTTTTGTGATTGAGTTGTGTCCGGCTTGGTTTGTCCTGGATCAATCATTTTTTGGTTTTGATGAACAACAGTTTAGCCTCAGATTCAGGCAAATAGACTTGAATACTGTAGTTCTGCGCTTGTGTTTGCGCTGAATGCGCTTTTGCATTTGTGTTTGTTTTATAGTTGGCTAAGCAGAGCAGAATTTGTACTACGTGTTCTATACTATGAATTGCCCGATACCGTCAAATGACTCTCATTCAAATACATTAAAAACCCATTGCGTTAATGGAGACGCAAACGGGGACCTTTTGCGTTCTATATTACGCATAAGGCGAGTGACTGTTCGTCAATTTATGATGCTTTTGGAGTCAGACTGTGTTGGAGTGAACCAACCTGAATGTCCTGATGCCGCTGTGATGTCAGAGCTGCTGTCTGTGCTTAAGCCGTGTGTAAGCGGAGACATGTAACCTCCTTATTTAGAATCTCACACCCTCGGGCTGAGCCATATTCACTGTTACAGTCATAATATCGCTTTATGACACTTGTTTATTTTGTCTTTTTAAAGACCAAGCTGTAATGTTCATCATCAAAAACATGCCTAGATAGTATTGTCCTTCATTCACGTGTAATCCTGTGTCATTGTTTATATTCATCTGTGTTTGTTGCTCAGTAGACTGGTGATGGTAAGTCCATGAACCGTCACGGGATCCGTTCAGAGTAGGGCTGGGCCATATCGTATCGCATATCGTTATCGTGATATAATGTTTTGATATCGTTGTAATTTTTTATATCGTTGTGGACACGATATAATTTATGTTACGCTCCATCAGAGCAGCATAAACGGTGACTGTAGAACACGGGGACACGTGCTGAAAAAGTAAAATGAAATGAAGGATGTAAACTGCTTGAGTAGATCATATTTGGAAGACAATTATGCCGTAAAAAAAAAAAAAAAAAGAATAAAATATCACTGAATGAATCTTCCCAATAGGCGTAAGGCTGGGATTTTGAGGTAATTCGTCCATTTTCAATTATATCGTCAAATATATCGTTATCGTGATATTTATTTTTTCATATCATGATATAGCTTTTAGGCCATATCGCCCAGCCCTAGTTCAGAGTCTGCATTTAGCCTGCACGGCTCTTAACATTTGTTGGAATATCGCAAGCTCTAAATGAACGTTTTATTCCCACTGCTGCCTACAGGCTGAACCCTGCAGCAGCTTTAACCACTAGACTAACAGCTGCATTATTGCACATTTAAGATAGATGCCTCCCATGCCCCACCTCGGGCCCCCCTGTTTCAGACAATAATTAGTGTTGTATAGAAAATGTCAAATTCAATGATTTTGTGTATAGTAACACCAAGACAAAAAGTGTTTTGGATCCAAAAACAATGAAGCTAGAAAGTGTAGACACCTGCTTCCGCCATGTTTTTGTGAGACGGTACAATATGAAAGTAAAGCTGATTCAGCTCGGAGGCTGCGTCAGGTGGAGCGACGCAGTGAGGGATTGGACTGTGCTCTGCGTGTCTGCACACCTCCACATTCCTCTGCTGCCGCGCAGCAGGGAGGGGCCGCACTGACAGCCTGCTGACACCCCCCCACTCCCACACAGCACCTTTGTGAGGTGCATTATCCACATGACACTTTTCATAATAAACACTGAACTCAAATCCTATTCATTCAAGGCAAGGCAAGGCAAGGCAAGTCAAGTTTATTTGTAGAGCACAATTCATACACAAGGCAATTCAAAGTGCTTTCACAGTAGCATAAAGTTACAAGAAAACAGATCAAATCAATCATTAAAACATCAACATAAAAATGAATCAATTACAGTAAAAGGCAAGAGTGCAGATAAAATACTTTCAGTTTTCATATGCTCGGGTAAAAAGAGCTGTTTTCAGCTTAGATTTGAACATTGTCAGAGTTGAGGCCTGTCTCACATCCTCATGAAGACTGTTCCAGATTTTAGCTGCATGAAACTGAAACGCAGCCTCACCGTGTTTAGTCCTGACTCTGGGAACCACCAGGAGACCCCTCCCTGAAGTTCTCAGGGCCCGAGATGGTTCATACGGCTCTAACATGTCAGAGATGGACTTTGGTGCTAAACCATGAAACGACTTGTACACAAGCAGAGCTGTTTTAAATTCTATTCTCTGAGTGACAGGAAGCCAGTGCAGGGACCGGAGCACTGGACTAATATGGTGGTATTTCCTGGTTCTTGTCAGGACTCGAGCAGCAGCGTTCTGGATGTTCTGCAGCTCTAACAGCTCGTTTAGAAAGGCCAGTGAGCAGCCGTTACAGTAGTCTAACCTGCTGGAGACAAATGCATGGATGAGTCTCTCTAAGTCTGGTTTTGACACTATTCCTCTGATCTTAATGTTTTTCAGATGGTAAAAAGCTGATGATGTTATTGCTTTGATGTGGCTGTTTAAGTTCAGGTCTGAGTCCATGATTACTCCTAGATTTCTAACCTGATTTTTTGGTTTTAGAGAGAGAGACTCAAGGTGACTGATAACACTTTGTCTTTGTGTCTGTGGGCCAAAAACAATTATATCAGTTTTGATATCAGAGTTTAGTTGGAGAAAGTTGTTTTGCATCCACAAACTGATCTGTTCGATGCAGTGACAGAGTGTATCTACAGGCCCATGTTCACCTGCCGTCAGTGACACGTAGATCTGAGTGTCATCTGCGTAGTTGTGGTACGACACATTGTTGCTGTTTATTAGCTGACCCAATGGAAGCATGTACAAGTTGAATAAGAGGGGTCCCAAGATTGACCCCTGGGGGACTCCACAGGTCATGGAAATTTTGTCTGAGACACAGTTGCCAATTTTGACAAAGTACGTCCTATTCTCCAGATAGGACTTGAACCAGTTTAGCGCAGTACCAGAGATTCCCACCCAGTTTTCTATCCTGTGAAGTAAGATCCCGTGGTCCACTGTGTCAAAGGCAGCGCTCAGGTCCAGCAGAACTAAAACTGAGACCTTACCTGCGTTGGTGTTCATACGGATATCATTTGTCACCTTGATCAGAGCTGTCTCAGTGCTGTGGTGGGGCCTAAATCCTGACTGGAAAGTATCAAACACATTGTTAGATAGGAGAAAGTAAGTGAGCTGTTGATAGATTACTTTCTCCAGGACTTTTCCTAAGAATGGTAGGTTTGATATGGGCCGGTAGTTGTTCAGTATCTTGGGATCAAGGCTGCTCTTCTTTAGAAGAGGCTTAATGACCGCGGTTTTCAAAGCCTTTGGAAATGCTCCCGTCTCAAATGAGATGTTAACTAACTGAACAAGTTCTGGTAACAAGCTGGTCAGCACAGACTTCAGAAATCTAGTGGGCAATTCATCAAGGCAGCATGTGCATGAACTCAGACCGGAGATAACCTCTTCGATTGTTTTGTCAGTAACAGGTCACCAAAAGAGACCTGTGAAAATGCCTTCAGAAAGCACATGTAACAGACGTTCATGTTCCTCTCTCCCGTCAGGAGGAGGCTTCGTCGGGGCGGCAGTCCTCCATGGCGCCCCTGGTCATGCCTGTGTCCGTGCCGGTGCCCAGAGCCCAGCAGCAGGGTCCCCCCGTGGGGCATGAGTCAGAGAGGGGCTGGAGCCCAGGGCGGCCCAGGACGAGTGACCGCTGCGGGGGTCAGAGCCTCCACAAAGCCTCTGTCATCGTGGCCCGGAAACGCTCCCTCAGGACCTCTGTCCATGAGAGACTGGTGCAGGTGAGGCAGCAAGGGGGAAAAGATTATAACAATGGATGAATATTGCACTTCACATTTCAAGGGAACCTCAAAGTGCTACAACAGCTGAATAAAATCAGATAAAAACAAATAAACATTGGCGTAGTACAACAAAAAAGCACAAGCAAAATATTTGGAATCAGAGAAGATGGAGACTGATCGTATTACACTGCGCCCTCATCCAGAATCACACCAGAGCTTTTAGCCATGCTATAACACATTTTTAACACCGCTCTCTCACTCGCTTCAGTCCGTGGGGCTAACCCAGGACAGAGCGGTTCCAGCTGGCCCCTGGCTCACTCTCATTTTGGGGTCTCCTGTGTGACACAAATATCTCCAAAAAACAGGAAGTTTGGGTCTCGCATTGCATTTACCAGAATAATTTAGTCTGTGGCTTCATACGAGCCAGAGATTACTCGCGTATGTACGTGTGGTTTGTTCACTTCGTATGGCGTTTTAAAATCACATGTGATGAAAAATGTTTTTGTGGTGATGTGTTTTGAATATAAGGATCTTTACGTATTTTTGTTTCCAGGATTGTGAGAATGACTCAGGAACAGACGAGGAGGGCAGGCCCAGACTGAAGCGTCGCCCTCGGCCCGAGCCTCTGATCATCCCCCCGCCTCGGCCCTCCTCCTTCATCCCGCCCTCAGTGTACTCCAGCATCACACCATACCAGTCTCACCTGCGCTCCCCTGTGCACCCGCTGGAGCACCCGGTGATGTTGCCACCCTACACACCCCCTCCCATCCTGTCTCCGGTCAGGGCAGGTTCAGGGCTCTACTTCTCCACTTTCCTCTCCAACATGGCTGCCGCCGGGACACAGGCGTTGCCCCCATCCTTCACGCCCAAGGCCGTGTCCGTCAGCCTGCTGCGCCTACGTAAGTTTGAGCTGACTGCTTTATGTTTATGACGGATCCCATACGTGGTTTAAACAGGTTTCCTCTTCTATTTGGTCACATGGGTAGGTGAACTGTTTCTGCTCTGATCTTTTCAGCCAGTTCAGAATGCACTCCTCCTGTCCCCATCATCACTGATGCCACTCCAGTGAGCCTTGAGCCGTAAGTGTCCTCTCCATGGCTGACCGTGGTGTACTTTATTTGCACTGAGCCTCTGGTCTCTGGTCCTGTGTGCAGTCGGATCAACATCGGGCAGCAGTACCAGGCGGAGATCCCAGACCTTTTGAGTCCCAGCTCCTCCCAGCTGGACCAGCACGGGGCCGACCTGCTGTGGCAGCCCATGGAGCAGGAGATCCAACATGGAGGACAGGACAGCGGTCAGTGCTCTGCATTTCCCAACATGCTTTAGCAAACTGATTCTATGTTTTTGTGGATTTGATGTATTTTGCTTCTTCTTAATTGTTATTTTGACACTTCTTCTAGTTTAATCTACACAAAGTAAAACATTTGGACAAATGGACAAGAGCCCAAAGACAGCTGAGTGAGGAGAGAGACCACACTCACAGTTAGCTTATACTGCTTTAATTACATTACTGCAGAAGAACTAGTAAGAAGTGCTTCTTTTTATTCCTAACTTTATCTAGTCTTATGGTCCCTTCTTTGGTGGCTCAGCAGTTTGTGCTTCTTGCCTCACAGCAAGAAGGTCCTTGGTTTGATTCTCGGACCGTTTTGGCCTTTCTGTGTGGTTTCTCTCCCCGTGTTTGGATGGGTTTCCCCCATCAACTAAAAACATGCACAATAGGTGATGCATCCAGCAGGTGATTCTGACCATTAGCCTGGCTCCACATCTGGAGATGGGTCCCGGGCGCTGCCCACTGCTCCTGGCAGGTCGCCCGGGTCAAATAAAGCACGTTGTTAACCTTGTTTGTCCTCTTGTCCCTGTGCAGTGCATGACCTGATGAACATGGCCTGCTCCAGTGTCCTGAGTGGAGGAGGCACCAACCAAGAGCTGGTCCTTCACTGTTTGTTCCAGAGCCGAGGGGACGTCCTGGTAAGACTTCAGCTTCTAAACATGACCATTATTCACCTATGGCCCATTGTGACACTTTTAGCAAAGCCTTTTAGAGCAGTTTACTGACTTCTATTAAACTAACACATTGGGCCGGATCTTGTGCGGTATGCCAGGCACAAGACCGCTCTAGCAAAGTGTGATTTTCCAAATGACGGAGCTATGCGCCTTCGCCACTTGTAAGAGTGTGTCGCAAGAGGAGGTGACTGCTCTGATTTACATTGCGCCACCATGTGTTCTTCCGTAAGCATTACAGGCTCTCACAGGTCAAATTTAAAACCCTATCATGAGCTAAACGATGTTCGTGTCTTGAGAGAAAGACCTGTAGCCTATGTCGGTCCCGCTGTGGCACGGATCAGCCTGGCCGTAGACGCGAAAAAAAACAAATGCACACAACCCCTCCAGCCGTGTGTGTGTGTGTGTGTGTGTGTGTGTGTGTGTGTGTGTGTGTGGGTGTGTGTGTGTGTGTGGGTGTGTGGGTGTGTGGAAACCTACAACGAATTAAATGTTTTATTATTTTTATTTGACCTGTATTTAACCAGGATAGTCCCTGGGGGGGAGTCCTGGCCCCAGAGGGGAACTTATTGTACATGTTTTTAGTGGTAGGGGAAACCGGAGTACAAGGGGGAAGCCTACACAGACACGGGGAGAACATGCAAACTCCACACAGAAAGGCCCCGTCCAGGTGGGGATCGAACCCGGGACCTTCTGGCTGTGAAGCACGAGCGCTAACCACTGTGCTACCGTGCCACAGTGTAGTGAGTTTTTAAAGGGATATTTTCTTAACCATAAACCAGGGCCACACTTTAATCTATCATAGAATGAACCTGCAGCTCAAAATGAGGGTTTTTGTAAATGGGTTAGAAAGCTCTTCTCTTTGGTCCTCATGGCAGGGAGCTGACATTGCTGTAATACCACCCCCTGGTGGCCAGGGGTGACTTCAAAAGATACTTGGTAAACGGCGTTTTTATGAAGACTTGGACCTCGTTTGCACTCGTTTCTTTTTCTAAAAATTGCTATGACCCATGTGACAACGCTGCGGTCAGTGTCTATTTTTAACCACGTTGGATTTATATTGGACTATATTACAAATAAAAAGTGGAAATCTAAATCTCTGATTGACAGGCTGGGGCTGAATGGAACACCGGTTATCTCTTCTATCTATGTTTTTTTTAATATATATATGTATGTATGTTTATGTTTATTTTGAATCAGAGTTTCCACACCAGTGTTTATTCTGAACAAGTGTCGTCCATGTTGTGTTCAGGAAACATTGGAGCATCTGATGCTGCAGGATGTACTCTTCCCTAAAGGCCATGCCCTCTCCAACTATCACTACTCAGGTCAGTAAGGCTACACCCTCTCAGGTCAGGAATTGTGTAAACTTTGCTGATATTTTCAGCAATGAAATCTGAATAATGGACAAAGCCAGATTGAAACTAATGGTTTTATATTGTGACATATTAGTTACAAAGATTGTGGATCTTGTATAAATAATAAACTAGTTATGTGAAAATCTGTAAAAATTAAAATTCCTCCTTGTTTTTTTTTTTGGTTCAAAGCACAATAAATCTGTCAGGAATCAGATCTGTAAAAATCCCTCTGAACAAGCCTTCCAAATGTCATTGAGTCAGAGCCTTTAAAGTGTGGAGTCTGTAGGAGCTACTAAAGTGGAGATGTTGTTAAAGAGTGGAATAAAAATGGCCCCAAAGTTTAGTCGCCTTTTCTGTACATGCGCCCTGTGTATATGTCTCCCGTCTTTAGCTGCTGCTGTCTCCCACAAAGGAAATGACCATATTTGGATTACAGCATCATCTCGGTCACAGCTTTTCATGCTACACGTGGATACCAAACATGTCAGTAATTATGAATGAATAAGCGTGTGAAACCGGCCGATGTGCCGCGCTGTTGGAGTTACTTCCTGGAAATCTACGGCTCGCTCCCGACAAAACATCATCAGATAAACATCGTAAAGGGAGAGTTTTGTCCTATTTTTCACATTGACGTTAAAACCATGATGTTAAGGGGAAAACTAGCTACAAATCAAAATATTGACTATTGCTATTTATCAAAAGCAAGAGTAATTTGAGAACGTTCCATTAAAAACAAGCCCTGTTTGTACCTGTGCGTTTCTCGATTTTCTTTAGATTGTTTCTCTAAAAACCAACATATCTTTGTTTTGTTTTTCTTGCCGTTTCAGGCTCCGACAGCTGGACTCCAGAAGAGAAGCGGTATTTTAACAAGGGCATCTCTGCGTACAGAAAGGACTTCATCATGGTGCAGAAGCTGGTATGGGCCGGTCCCTAATTCCTCATTTACGATCGTAATAGACGCACGCATTCTGTCGGTGATTCAGACACAGCTCACTACTTTCCCTTCGCCGCAGATCATGTGACCCTGGTGCTTGGGGAACCAAAAATCATATTGGTTTTGCTCAATCAGGTCAAATGGCACTGCAAATCTAGGAGAAGAGCTGAGGGTAGCTTCAAGTCAATGTTTCAACGCTACGGCCTTCATCAGGCAAAACCAGGCATCCAATGAAAACTACTAAAATAAAGCAAACTGCAATTTAAAAACAAGAAGAAAAAAAAAACATCGGATTTTTCTTTTTATACACTTGACCTGGTGCAAAGATTATGCAAAATTGTTCTTACTTCTAAATCGGTGTTAAACCAGTGTAATCAATAAAACGTAATGCAGACCGTTTCATATTTATATAAATACAGTGGGGTGAATGATGAAACGATCTCCGAAAGGGGACATTACATAAAATGAATAAATTAAGTTCTATTTCTATCTTTTACATTTTCAAAATAACATTAAAGGAAAAAAAGTCCCCAGCAGAGTTAAAACCTCGTAGCCCCCAATATGTCAAGTATCACAGCTAATAATGCGCTTCTAGACCGCCTAGAATCTTTAACTTTTAGTTTTTAAGGGTTTTCTAAATTTTTTTTGCAAATGAGGAAAAGACTGCAAATACATATTGTGCATATTGTTGTTTTGATATGTGTGTAGGTGCAGACGAAGTCGGTGGCTCAGTGTGTAGAGTTTTACTACACGTATAAGAAGAAGGTGAAGGTGGGGCGCAGCGGGATTCTGACCTTCGGCCCAGCGGATTTCATCCTGCACAGCCATGAGGAGGTCATCGACAACAAGGTACTAACCACCGACGACAAGGTACTAACCACCAACAACAAGGTACTGCAGACATGGACAAAGATTACAATAGAACTATCCACTATCGATACTACAAGTTTGGGGAAAATGGTATCGGAATGACGAATAAGTCTAACCCAAACCATTTGTCCTATTCTTAGGCTAATCCAGATCCCTGTTCTTGAAAGTAACCATTTCCCAAGCCCTGGCCCTAACCTTCAACCTTTAACCTTGGACTGTATTGTGCACATCAAACACATGTGTTGGAGAAATAGCTGGAACGTGTCCAATTCAACATGGATACATAGCCCTGCGATCCTCATTATAAAGAGAATAGATATAGACTCGCGCCTCTGTAAAGGTACACTGTAAATCTCCTCTCCTGCATGTGAATGACTTTTGTTTGTGGTGCCCGTCCAGAGTTCGCAGCTGCCCAGAGTGGACCAGACTGAGGTGGAATCCAAGCATCAGCTGGAGAGCGCGGAAAGCCGGCATCAGGCAAGAGTCGCGCAGTCACTACAGGCACACGACTATGTATGTATTTACCCTCGAACTCGCACCCCACAGTGGCTAGGTTTACACACGGCCAGGAAACCCGCTCACGGGGGGGCGTCAGATAACCCAGTAATCACGATGTTTAGGGATGGCACCATTCATGGAGTCCAGCCTTGTAACCCCTCGTGTTTGCGTTTGTACAGGCGGCGGCGATGATAGGACCGGACCCGGTGAGCTCTCAGCCCGCTCTCCAGACCGCCGCCCCCTTCAGACCCCCACAGGCCACCACTACCCCCAGGCCGCGCGCCGAGCCCCAGGCCAAGAAGGCCAAGGCTCCCCCTAAAGCTCCCGCAGACCCAGACCAAGTCTTCCCTTGCAAGAAGTGTGGCAGGTGAGGTTTGTTCGCAGACTCGACACTGGAAAGAAAATGTCAACAGATCTGTCAAGCAAGTATCATGGCGTCATGATTAGCGTGCCTATATTCACCTAAAAGATCTTTGTTTACCCAAGTAGTTTGACAGGCTTGGATCGCAGACCTTTTAAAACCCGCCGATATGCTGCTGTCCTCTGCAGAGTGTTCGGCAAAGTGAAGAGCCGCAGCGCTCACATGAAGAGCCACGCCGAGCAGGAGAAGAAGGCGGCCGCCCTGAGACTGAAGGAGCAGGAGGAGAGGGCCCGGATGAGGACTCAGGAGGACAGGCTGCACTGGGAGAAGGGCAGCGGGGCGGAGTCCAGTGAGGTCGACGACGTGGAGGATGAAGACTGGCACTAACTGACGGGTGAACAGGCCCCCCCTCCCCCCCCTAAAGGCTCCTGTGGGATATTTGCAGTTTTTCTCTCGCCAAGCATCGAACCGTGTGTTGTTATTCAAGTTAGAAAACCCACTAATAGATTTCAGTCAGTGTGTCACGAGTTTAAAATTGTTTCTTTATAGCAAGGCAACAGCGCCCCCCCCCCCCCCCCCCCCCCGGCTAAACCAGAACACGAGCTTTGGCAGCCTCAGGTGAACTATTGTAAGCGCAGGTTTGTGTCAAAATATTGTCCCGTTATTGTCTAACTCTATCGGATCAAATTTAGCTCTGGGAAACCTATCTACCCCCACCCTTAACCGAGCGCATTTCCCCCAGTTCGGCTAAGACCTAGCTTTAGCGCTTTTGTTTACAGCCTCTAGGCCAGTGCAATGCCTCATATCAAAGCTAAGACCTAAGAACATATATGCAAGATCTGCGCGAGTGAAGCACAAGTTACAGGTGCCCGGCAGATAACTGGTTGACTAGTTTTTTTTTGTCCCGTTCAAACCAGTGTCGTTTCCGTCAGAGGAGACTATGACGAAATCGTTTCTTTGACGCTTCCCTTTTCTGATGACGATAACGTGACGAGCTGAAAACGGCTCTTTTGGGGGGACTGGAACACGAAGAGACGTTTACGGGTTGAGACAGAAGCGTAAGATAGTGGTTCGTCGGGACGTTTGTAACCAAAATGACCAGCAGACGGCGCTGTTGAGAAACAATCTGGAAGCGATGATCGGGGATGAGACCTGTTCCCAATGACACTTGATACAACCACATTTCCAATACTCCTTTTCAATACTTATCGACCGAAATGTATTTGTTGAAATGCTAAACTTGACAATAACTTGACTTACGCCTTTTTGAGCTTTTCTTGACGAAAACGATCATATTTAGAAATGACTAAAATGTGACTAAGACTAAAAACATTTTTGTCCAAAAGACTTAAAACAACACTGATACAAAAGAAATTCTTGAATGTCGATTTAGCAAACGAACCGTTGCCACTGACGACTCGCCACGTTTCGACTCCACCCGGCTTCATTTCGCACAATGAATCCACTCGCTCTTCCATCAGAGTTTGAGAGGACGATGGCCGTCGTTTTTCCCCCCGGCGATGGAGCAAGTTGTCTGAATGGTGCCGTTGCAGCATTTATCCTGCAGGGGGCACACGCACTTTGTTTTGCTGTCGGCCACTTTTCCTGTTTCGATAAAGCTGTAAAAAAGCTGTACCTCTCTCTGACAGAGCGATTATTCTGATGAAGATTACTGGCAACCTGGGCGCTCCCCACTGCTGAGGGTCATATGTTCTATTGTTTGTCTGCTTCCATCTCCCAAATGTGCATTAACACTCAGCTACAAAATCAAGGGCCCGTCAAGCGAGCACATGACGGGGAAATAAGGGCTCTTAACTGGCGGCTTATGCAAAACCATTCACATCGAGTTCTGTAAATGCTGCTGATATGAACCCGTGTGGAGCTCGCCGGTGGTCCTGTTCTCTGCCGTTTCACGACCCCGACTTCAGACCCAAATATCCCACAGGAAGGACCGAAAAGGGCTGGACGGGAGGTCAGGAATGGGGCTCGCCAGGCCGAGCCGATCAAAGCACATAGAAATAACACTTGGTTATGTTGGCGTCCCCGCGGGTCTCCCCTGCTTCTGCGACTGATCTAATCTCTGCGACATGTTCCCACTACACTGCAAAGGGATTAGTCCAAACGTCGCCGAATGCGCGGCGTCGAAACGTTTCATTCCCTCCACCGTGAAACGATAAGAAAGAGGCGACGTCGCGTATTTGATTGGAGTCGGCCTGTTGTGGAGAGCGGAGAGGAGTTTTGACCACTTTTACTTTTAAGGAGTGCATGGTTTGTCTTTTGGTATTTCCGTTTTCGAAAAGCAATCACCTGGACTAGGTATGGTCTGTGTAGGCTCTCAGTCGTACAGGAGTTGTCCATCTTCAACGAAAGGTTCTCGAGTCCTCTTCTGTACTCTGTAGTCGAAGTGTCGAGCGTGTATCGCCTCTCGTCCAAAAGGCTTCGTCAGTGCCGCTAACGTTTCAGCTCAGCCCGCAGACTAGATATAGACCACAGGGAGGAGTTTAGCTCGACTCGAGAACCTTCATTGAAGCTGACGATCCCGATGTTCCGCTCTCTGACGGAACAGATGGGCGATACATTATTAACTCCGAAGAAACCCAGTCCAGGCCATTATTTTTTATTTTTTTAAACCACAGACAAAACGTTTCCACGCGAAAAAAAAAAAGCAAATGAATCGAAAGTCGTCAAAACTACTCGCCTCTAAATATCTTTATCAGACGTTTGATTTATTATGTATTTTCATGTCATTGAGCGCAATCTTTTTTTTTTTTTTTTATCTACTTAAAATTATTATTAAAGTTAGCACAAAACAATCAGGGGCAAACGTTATTGTTAGTTTGAATATAGACGTTATTTTTGCAGTCAAAAGTTTTATCAACACAAAAAAAACAACTTGTATTTATGATCATATTTGAAAATACTTTATGGAATGTTGCATATTTTTATATATTTTTTAGATTGATTGTGTGTATTTTTTTACATCGATGAGGGACCTTTATGAATTGTACAATGGTTTGTAAGAAAATGCCATATATTTATGATGCAGCTTTTTGCTCAAATAAAGACGAATGTTGTCCACTGCAATATCAAACCGATCCAAATACATGTGTCTGACTGAGTGTCATTTTGTGAGTGAGGCCGATGGTGTAATGCGGGGTCGGTCCAGTAGAGGGAGCCACAGCAGTGTCCAAAAGAGTCATTGATTTATTCAGAGAGAGTGACTTTGATTTAGTGTAATACTCAGTTATATTTACTCTAGTAGGTTACATGTGCTTGAGTAACCTTTTGAAGAAATTGTACTTCTTAGAGTAGTTTTATCATAAGGTTTATTTTTACTTCTACTTGAGTAAAATTATAATGTATCTGTGAGTAAATAAGATCATCTCGTGCTCCTTGTTCTTTAGAATGATTTAGTTGTTTTGTATTTTCTTTGAATTTTCCTCATAAGTTTTGTTTCACACTTTTTTACTCAAGTAACATTTTCTCCAAGTACTATTTTACTTAAATATTAACTCCATTATCCTCCTCCGGGGATTATTAACCTCTTAACCCCCACCTGAACCGAGCACATTTTCACCAGTTTGGCTTCACCCAAATTTAAAAGCTTTTTAAAAAAAATAATAAATAAAAAAAAAGCCTCACAATAGTGACAAAAATGAGGATGAAAATGCAACAGAAAACCGACAAAAACACGACAAAAGCGCTTAAAAAAAATGTGACACAAATGCGGCGACAAGGCAAGTTTATTTGTAGAGCACAATTCATACACAAGGCAATTCAAAGGGCTTTCACAGTTGCATAAAATTACAAGAAAACGGATCAAATCAGTAATTAAAACATCAACATAAAATATTATCAATTACAGTAAAAGGCAAGAGTGCAGACAAAACAACAAAAAAGTCACAATCAGTTTTGGAGGTCTTAGCTTTCAAATTAGGTGTTACACTGGCCTATGGGCTGCAAACTCCAGCCAAGAAGCTTATAGATTTGGGTAAAGCTGAACTGGAGAAAATGCACTCGGTTAAGGCAGGGGTTAAGAGGTTAAACATGCTGTAGAAGTACCTCAGTGGAGCCGGAGGACCGTATTTGGCCCCCGGGCCACACTTTGGACACCCCTGAGCTACGGTGAGGCAAAGAAAAACATCTTTACTATAAAGTAAAGCTGGAGCGATCAGTTTCAGAGGATCAAGTCGGTGTAACTTTACTAATTTGACTCAAGTAGAGGCGGAAAGTAGTGACTAAAAATAATGACTCGAGTAAGAGTAAAGAAATACCTGGGTAAAATGCTACTCGAGTACTGAGAGTAACTGTTTGATTCAGTCGTGACATAAATGATGAGAGACAAAACATGAAATGAAAAGGACAGAAAAAAATAATGTATAATAAAAAGATCATGCAACACAAACTATATCGATTTTCTGCTTTTGCCGCATTTACTCACTGCGGAACGAGTAACTATTGTTTTACTCAAGCAAGAGTACAGATACTTCAGTATAACAATACTCGGGTAGAAGTAAAAAGTACCACATAGTAAAACTACTCTAAGAAGTACAAGCTACTCAAACTATTAGTGTGTAGTCTCTGCTTTTATGGAAGCATAGACAGACATTGTTACTCCAAGTCAAAGGAAGTACTCGGTTACAAAAGTAAACAGGACCAGTTGTGTACCGACTGCTCCAACAACAGACACTATAAACCCACAAAGATACTGCTCAAGTGCAGCCTTCATACGGGACATTTCCCTCTGTTGGGTCAGGAGGACTGAGGACTTTATGATGTGGTGCAGAGAGATGGACAGATAAAAGAGGACACGGGACGTCCTGATGAGGGGATGTGTGACAAATGAGCACTCAGAGGCCTGTGGTGTGTGAGCGTCCATGTGAGCTTACTCATCATTTTAACAAACCATTGAACATAGATGATCAAAGCAGTGTGTGTGTGTGATCTCTGTGCAGGTGGTGGGACATCATTACTTTAAGCCGTCGTTCCACAGAGTGCGACCCGACCACGATCTACGTGCACGTATCGACTCTACCCCGCCCACCTTTCTGTTTCCACCACACACACACGCATTTGTTATGGGCGGCGCCCCCACAGGTGCTTATGGTGCTCGACTGTATGGATCTCGACTGTATGGAGCTCTACAGTATGGAGCTCTACTGTATGGAGCTGTACTGTATGGAGCTCTACAGTATGGAGCTCTACTGTATGGAGCTCTACAGTATGGAGCTCTACTGTATGGAGCTGTACTGTATGGAGCTCTACTGTATGGAGCTCTACAGTATGGAGCTGTACTGTATAGAGCTGTACTGTATGGAGCTCTACAGTATGGTGCTCTACAGTATGGTGCTCTACAGTATGGAGCTGTACTGTATAGAGCTGTACTGTATGGAGCTCTACAGTATGGTGCTCTACAGTATGGTGCTCTACAGTATGGAGCTGTACTGTATGGAGCTCTACAGTATGGAGCTCTACTGTATGGAGCTCTACAGTATGGAGCTCTACAGTATGGAGCTCTACTGTATGGAGCTCTACAGTATGGAGCTCTACAGTATGGAGCTCTACTGTATGGAGCTCTACTGTATGGAGCTCTACAGTATGGAGCTGTACTGTATAGAGCTGTACTGTATGGAGCTCTACAGTATGGTGCTCTACAGTATGGTGCTCTACAGTATGGAGCTGTACTGTATAGAGCTGTACTGTATGGAGCTCTACAGTATGGTGCTCTACAGTATGGTGCTCTACAGTATGGAGCTCTACAGTATGGTGCTCTACAGTATGGAGCTGTACTGTATAGAGCTGTACTGTATGGAGCTCTACAGTATGGTGCTCTACAGTATGGTGCTCTACAGTATGGAGCTCTACAGTATGGAGCTCTACTGTATGGCGCTGTACTGTATGGAGCTCTACAGTATGGTGCTCTACAGTATGGAGCTCTACAGTATGGTGCTCTACAGTATGGAGCTCTACAGTATGGAGCTCTACAGTATGGAGCTCTACAGTATGGAGCTCTACAGTATGGAGCTGTACTGTATAGAGCTGTACTGTATGGAGCTCTACAGTATGGTGCTCTACAGTATGGAGCTCTACAGTATGGTGCTCTACAGTATGGAGCTCTACAGTATGGAGCTCTACAGTATGGAGCTCTACAGTATGGAGCTGTAATGTATCCAATCCAATCCAACTTTATTTATAAAGCACTTTAAAAACAACAGCGTCGACCAAAGTGCTGAACACAGCAATAAGGATTACATTAATAAACAAATGAACAGTAAAAAATAAAATAAAATAAACAAGTACAAAACATTCGAAAGTCGAACTTCTCAGGTTGTGTTAAAAGCCAAGGAAAAAGGTGCGTTTTAAGAGAGGATTTAAAAGGAACAAGAGACTCTGTCTGTCTGAGGTGCAGGGGCAGTGCGTTCCACAGTTTAGGACCAGCGACAGCGAAAGAGCGGTCGCCTCTGGTTTTTCTTTTTGCTTTGGGAACAACCAGCAAAGACAGATCTGCTGACCTCAGAGAGCGTACAGGGGTGTAGGGCTGCAGCAGACAGATACTGAGGAGCAAGACCATGAAGACATTTAAAAACAAATACAAGAATCTTAAACTCAACACGATATGAAATGGGGAGCCAGTGCAGTGACCTCAAAATAGGTGAAATGTGCTCTCGCCTTTTGGTGCCAGTTAAAAGCCGAGCAGCAGCGTTTTGTACAAGTTGAAGTCGAGCGAGAGACGACTGATTGAGTTCAAAATAAAGTGCATTACAGTAGTCTAAACGATTTGTGATAAAAGCATGAATTAAAATCTCAAATAAATACTGGGGAACAAACGGTTTTGCCTTGGACAGTTGCCTGAGCTGATAAAAGCTGGACTTTACAACAGAGCTGATCTGGGCGTCAAGCTTCAGAGCACTGTCCAGCTTCACACCGAGGTTTGTCACAGTTGGTTTTAAGTATTCACCTAAGGGACCCAAATCCACAAAAGAGGAGGCTGTACTGTATGGAGCTCTACAGTATGGAGCTGTACTGTATAGAGCTCTACAGTATGGAGCTCTACAGTATGGAGCTGTACTGTATAGAGCTCTACAGTATGGAGCTCTACTGTATAGAGCTCTACAGTATGGAGCTCTACAGTATGGAGCTGTACTGTATGGAGCTCTACTGTATGGAGCTCTACTGTATAGAGCTCTACAGTATGGAGCTCTACAGTATGGAGCTGTACTGTATAGAGCTCTACAGTATGGAGCTCTACTGTATAGAGCTCTACAGTATGGAGCTCTACAGTATGGAGCTGTACTGTATAGAGCTCTACAGTATGGAGCTCTACTGTATAGAGCTCTACAGTATGGAGCTCTACAGTATGGAGCTGTACTGTATAGAGCTCTACAGTATGGAGCTCTACTGTATAGAGCTCTACAGTATGGAGCTCTACAGTATGGAGCTGTACTGTATGGAGCTCTACTGTATGGAGCTCTACTGTATAGAGCTCTACAGTATGGAGCTCTACAGTATGGAGCTGTACTGTATAGAGCTCTACAGTATGGAGCTCTACTGTATAGAGCTCTACAGTATGGAGCTCTACAGTATGGAGCTGTACTGTATGGAGCTCTACTGTATGGAGCTCTACAGTATGGAGCTCTACTGTATGGAGCTCTACAGTATGGAGCTCTACAGTATGGAGCTCTACAGTATGGAGCTGTACTGTATAGAGCTGTACTGTATGGAGCTCTACTGTATGGAGCTCTACAGTATGGAGCTCTACTGTATGGAGCTCTACAGTATGGAGCTCTACAGTATGGAGCTGTACTGTATAGAGCTGTACTGTATAGAGCTGTACTGTATAGAGCTCTACAGTATGGAGCTCTACAGTATGGAGCTCTACAGTATGGAGCTGTACTGTATAGAGCTGTACTGTATAGAGCTCTACTGTATAGAGCTCTACAGTATGGAGCTCTACAGTATGGAGCTGTACTGTATAGAGCTCTACAGTATGGAGCTCTACAGTATGGAGCTGTACTGTATAGAGCTCTACAGTATGGAGCTCTACTGTATAGAGCTCTACAGTATGGAGCTCTACTGTATAGAGCTCTACAGTATGGAGCTCTACAGTATGGAGCAGTACTGTATAGAGCTCTACAGTATGGAGCTCTACAGTATGGAGCTCTACAGTATGGAGCTCTACTGTATGGAGCTCTACAGTATGGAGCTCTACAGTATGGAGCTCTACTGTATGGCGCTGTACTGTATGGAGCTCTACTGTATGGAGCTCTACAGTATATAGCTCTACAGTATGGAGCTCTACTGTATGGAGCTCTACTGTATGGAGCTCTTCTGTATGGAGCTCTACAGTATGGAGCTCTACTGTATGGAGCTCGACTGTATGGCGCTGTACTGTATGGAGCTCGACTGTATGGAGCTCTACAGTATGGAGCTCTACTGTATGGAGCTCTACTGTACAGATCATTGTTTTTGGCCCACAGACACAAAGACAAAGTGTTATCAGTCACCTTGAGTCTCTCTCTCTAAAACCAAAAAATCAGGTTAGAAATCTAGGAGTAATCATGGACTCAGACCTGAACTTAAACAGCCACATTAAAGTAATAACATCATCAGCTTTTTACCATCTGAAAAACATTAAGATCAGAGGAATAGTGTCAAAACCAGACTTGGAGACACTCATCCATGCATTTGTCTCCAGCAGGTTAGACGACTGTAACGGCTGCTCACTGGCCTTTCTAAACGAGCTGTTAGAGCTGCAGAACATCCAGAACGCTGCTGCTCGAGTCCTGACAAGAACCAGGAAATACCACCATATTAGTCCAGTGCTCCGGTCTCTGCACTGGCTTCCTGTCACTCAGAGAATAGAATTTAAAACAGCTCTGCTTGTCTACTGTATGGAGCTCTACAGTATGGAGCTGTACTGTATGGAGTTCTACAGTATGGAGCTGTACTGTATGGAGCTGTACTGTATGGAGCTCTACAGTATGGAGCTCTTCTGTATGGAGCTCTACAGTATGGAGCTCTACTGTATGGAGCTCTACAGTATGGAGCTCTACTGTATGGAGCTCTACTGTGTACCATGGCGTGTGTCCTTGTTAGTGGTGGTAGTCAGTGTTGAGGACGTCATTGCTACCGGGCTGAAATGGAGACGCTGATAGAGCACGGCTGTGGACGTTGAGGCAGTGTGTTACGTTACAGTTGCACTTAGGCTAAACTAAAACATCCACATAAAATGCTGTTTCCTTGATCGGTCTGTTAACTACATCAAGGTGTAAAAACTATGGATTATTATGGACATAATTCTGACTTTTGCTCTCGCTCATGAAGGAACCATAAACGAAATGATTGTGATTCATAAAATAAATTACACTATTCATTTAAATATTATTCCTGCCTCTGTCTCAATCAACGAACCTGGGCTTTTGGTCCTCAGCCAAGTTAGTCTTAGGTGGTGTGCTTGGCTTTATCATACCCTCTAAGCATCCCCACTCGGATACATTCATTTTAATTACTCGAATTGAAGTAAAAAGTGTATGAAAAAACTACTTGCAAAAGTACAGTTACTTCAAAATGTACTTAACTAATTGTACTATAAATCTACTATACCCACCTCTGATGAGGCTGGAACATTTTTGGGAAAGGTGAAGGGGTGTGAATACTTTCTGGATGCACTGCACCTGTGATATTTATATTCACCATCTCCGTGACAACATGTGTGGTCTCTGTAATAAAGCGTGTCCTCATTCTTCAGATATTTTCCAGGTTGATGTGTTTATGTGTATAATTTATAAAGTCATTCATTCCACATAATGATGCATAATACATTAAAAGTACATAGCTCTGGCTGTTAGCCTCATAGAAACCCCTGGGGGTGATAAATCCTTCACATTAGTGGCCCCTCCTCCGTGCGGACTCAGCGCTTTGTATCAGCGCAGTGATGAAGAGTGATGCAGAGGAGGTGTGGGCCAAACTCCTCTCTCTTTAAGTGCTCCGATTTCCTGACTCCTGCCAATCCGTCCCCGGAGACGCTTCAGGCACGCCGGCCGCCACTCACCGGGGTATTATTTAGGGCTTAGTCCGCCATAAAACATGAGGAGCGGGAGACGAAGAAGCCACACGTGACCCGAGCTGTGTGTGCGGGAACCTGCAGGACGGTTATGTGAGAGACAGGGACGGGACGTGTTCCTCCACACACTCAAGAGACTCACACGTGCTCATTTTCATCCATCCTGACACGGGCTCCTTCATCCAGGACACGAGTATTATACATGTTCAGAGGAAATACACAGACACATAAAGAGAAAAGAACCTGGGATCTTTCAGGGCGACAGTGGCACAGAGAGTCTTGAGACCAGAGGCAGTTCGAATCATGCTCATTGTCGTTGAGTCCTTGGGCAAGACACTTCACCCCCCTGCCTGCAGTGGTGCATGAATGGGGGTGTGAGTGGTTGATTTGTAGAGAGAGTGGGGGAAGATGAGACACTCTTTGCTTCGGTGCTTATTGTGCAAAACCAGTATAATATACCAGCTAAAAACAAACCATTTACATACATTTTTGAATGTTTTTTATTTGCTTCTTAGAGCATTCGGTCTTCAAAAAAAAGTGTCTTGTGGCTCATTTTACCCCAGGCGTGCGGGAAGTTGAACCATTGGGATGTAACCAGTGTTGGGGGGCAACGCGCTACCTAGAAACGAATCTGTTAAATTTTGAAAATATACAAAAGCTGGCCAGTCTCAGATTGGTGTACAGAATCACACATAACTCCGCACCTGCTTCTCTTCAGAAATGTGTACAAATAACATCTCATGTGGCCAATAGAGCTACACGCTCCTCCTCTAGAGGGCAGTGTAGTGTCCCAACACTCAAAACTTCATTTGCACAATCAGCGTTTTCATATAAAGCAATCAAAGAATGGAATAATCTCCCAAGTGATTTAAAAAAAATCAAACAAGCTATAGTACTTTTACCGGGGAATTGAAAAAGCGGCTGCTGAGAGGCCAAACCTGCCAGCGCTGACAGGGGCTGGTTTTAGGGCCTTCATTATTTTAGGACAACATGTAGCTTTTGCTTATTGACTGTGAACCACTGGGGGCAGCGCTGAATTATTTTTAATGTATTTTAATATGTTTATAAATAGGAATGGCGATTGGACTTCTGCTGAATGAAATGTAGTGTGATTGGTAAAGTGTTGTGATTGACTGTTAGGAGAATGAATGGTCATGCTGCATAGTGTTATTTATTTTGACGTAACCAGGGACTACGGATGGAAACGAGCTATTTAGCTATAATCTGGTGCAGTGCATCTCTGTACATTGTCCCTTCAATAAAGATTAAAGTAAAGTATAATAAAGCTACTTTTCCAGAGGAGGAACGAGTCGACTTAACGAGTTACTTTTAATAATAATAATGCATCGGTTTTATATAGCGCTTTTCTGGACACTCAAAGACGCTTTACATTGCACTATTCATTCATTCCATACTTGGTGGTGGTAAGCTACTATTGTAGCCACAGCTGCCCTGGGGTAGACTGACGGAAGCGAGGCAGCCAATCTGCGCCATCGGCCCCTCCGACCACCACCAACCACTCACTCACATCATTCATCCCGGCCTATTGTACATGTTTTTGGTGGTAGGGAAACCGGAGTACCCGGAGGAAACCTACGCAGACACGGGGAGAACATGCAAACTCCACACAGAAAGGCCCCGTCCAGGTGGGAATCGGACCCGGGACCTTCTAGCTGTGAAGCGAGAGCACTAACCGCTGTGCTACCGTGCCGCCCACTTTTAAAAGTAATGTTGCCCGACACTGGATATAACTAAAGTGATTTGTGTTCAATTTGGACAAATGAACACATCCCATCAGATACTAGGCAGTGCGCACTTCCATAAAAAGCCTCATGACATGAAAAACTGCTCCTGTCTAAACCGGGCCACCTCACAGTCAAAGAATCTGATTGTTCTTTTCTTTCGGTGCGTCGTGAACATGAGCCCCATCCATCTTAAAAAAAAAAAAAACATGCCCATCTCCCCCCTCTCCCATGCGCCTCGGGTCCGTGGCCCTGGGCGTGATTTAAATGTCACAGCACTCCCCTCCAGCGCATGAGGAAACCTGTTTAAATGAGTGGGCTCATGGTTGGCCCGCGGCCCGTTGGGACCGCACACGGGATGAGTTAGGACGCACTGTTGCTACGGCTGACAAGAGGAGTAAAAGGTCTGTATTTACGCACGTGCACACGGAGCTTCATTGTAATGCATTGGCCCAGGCGAGATATAGATGCGGCGCTTTCTCTGCAGTACCTTGTCTCCCGAAGGACCCGAATGAAGTGGTAGGCGTTTTTTGTTTTTTTTGCTTGTGGAGACAGAAAAGAAAGGAGTTAAAGACCGGACCCTGTGCCCATTTTTCCATTTAACGGAATGAAATGTTGTCAAAGCGCATTTGTAAAAATAAAAAAATAATAAAAATACATTAAATTATAAAGCATTTTTATTGACCATGAACAATCGGCGAGTGTTGGCATAACCGTAAAGCTCTACTTTGTAAGAAACTCCTCTCTGTGAAGATCTGGGACGTTACCAGGATTGCAAAATTCTGGGAATTTTCAATGTGGGAACGTTTCTAAGGGAATTAACGGGGAACATGGGAGTTAATGGGGAAGGCTTCTTCTTTATAGACAGATATAAACTGAAGCATAAACACTTGATCTGACGATGAAATCCTCTGACTCCAGGGTCTGAAGAGGACGGTGTTTTAGTTTGTGGCCGATACAAAGAAGAGCTTTTGGAAACGAAACAGACTCATTCCATGTTTGTTTCCATCTGTCACGTGCATATTTACTATATTATATTGTTTAAAAAGGTTTATTTTATTTATTTTTTAGATCAGCTCAGTTTAGTGCAGCTCTGTGTTGGCCCCGCCCACTCCTCCTATTCAGAGTCTGTGATGATCTGAGTTAGAGACAGGTGAATTCAACCATTCACAGAGTGATGAAACAAATCATTCATTAAAACATTGCTGTTTGTCCCAGCACATATTAGAATGAGGATTATACAGAGTGTAGGTTTAGGAACGTTTTGTAATGTGTTGATGATATGAGCCTCACACTTCTCAAATGCACGGTTTATGGTTGAAAAACATAAATGGGTAACTAATAAATCACCAATTGGCTAGTATCACCATGGAGTATGGGGGGAATGGCCTAGGATTCGGAGGAGCTTATTTTCATCCCAGTCACTTCACACTTGGCTGCAAACCCCAGGGCAGCTGCGGGTCCACCAGGGCAAAGTCATCTGTAAACAGCAGAGATGAGCTCCTGCCAGAAACCAACCCAGCTGCTGCTGCTGTCACACAGCACAGTGCCCATAGTGTTTCGAATCTTTGTGAAACACTGACTTATTCCTGTACTTCTGAGAAATACTTGCTTTCACATATGAAAACGTGCTCCCGTATCCATTAAAAAGGTTCTCATTGTTCGAAGTAGCCCCTGCCAGGTGACTTTAGGTTCTGGTCACAGGCTGTCCCGGACACACGTGCCCACGGCCTGTGAGTCCGTGCACCGCCTCAGTAACAGTGTGTGTGAGCAGTACCGTGTTCCTGGAGCGTTGGAGCGGATGGTGCGTGCTCACTTCCATTAGACAGGAGCTGCTGACGGGGCACCGTCCTGACGTACGGCCGCAATTTCATTAGCGGAGCCAACCTGGTGTCAATGCTAACGGCCCGCTCCGCTCTCTCAGGCCCGGGACGGTGTGGGGCTCGGGGAAACTGTGACAAAAACGAGCCGCCGATCAAACGCAGCACGCTAAAGGGGTCGGAGGTCGCTGGCAGATGACCTCCGACCCGAACTCTATTAAGCAAGTTTAACACTGCAGGAGTTTGTTTGACTGTTTTTATCTTTCTTTACACAAATCGTGACGTTTCTGCTGCGGTACATAGCTAAGACAGGCAGTAGGCTACGCAGAACTATCTACTACTACTCCTGGTGCCGGTGGTGTTCGCACCAGGAGCTTTTGTTGCTGTGCGAACTTCGAGGAGCGTTGAAACGGGGACGGAAGCTCAAGAAAGGAAAATCATCGGAGCGTCGTTTGTTCTTTTTGTCTGAACCTCGTTTAGTTCTGTGTTTTATCAGCGTTGTGTGGAACAAGAAGAGGAAGAAGAAAAAGTGGAAGAAGAGAAGGAAAAGAAGAGGAAGAAGAAAAGAGGGAGAAGAGGAAGGGGAAGGGGAAGAAAAGGAAGAAAAGAGGAAAATGAGGGAGAAGAGGAAGAAGAGAAACACGAAGAAAAGAGGAAGAAGAAGAGGAAGGAGAAGAGGAAGTGGAAGAAGAGGAAGAAGAAGAAGGAGAAGAGGAAGAAGAAGAACACACACACACACACACACACACACAGGACAGTGCACATAAATGAACACACAGTACAGCAATTTAGCCATGAGCCTTCAGTTTATAGTTGTGTGTGAAGACACCGGGGCGAAAATTCTGAAATCTGAGGGTGTTGTAGTCTGAGGGACAAAGACGGCGCCCTCTTCAGGTCAGTGGAGGAGCTCCAGTTACTTGATGTCTTGTTTTCGACCCGAGTGAGGGACAAACGGAGCCTCGTCCCCAGATATAAAGTGGATTTCATATTGATTGATTTTACTGATAACAAAGTTGTAAAATTGTTTTAGTCTCAAGAACAAAATAATATATTTGATATAAATGTTGAGTGATGTTACTAAAGTCCCAGGACCTGTGACCAGAGGATATGAGGAGAGGGCTGACATGACGTTCCAGACACACAAGGCCTCATGTAACTGGCAAATGGGCATATCCATTATTTACAGTCCTACATCACACTTCTCAGCCTCGTGTTGTAGGTTTTCTACAGCAGTGGTTCTCAACTGATTTGGCGTCAGGACCCACCATCCACGAGTGGACGAGCTGCCACCCAATAAAAATGGATTTTGTTTTATTTAAGGCAAGGTCATGTATTTTCCCCATAAATGATTGTTGAAGACGCATCAGATAAGCCTGAAGAGCTGACAACATGAGGATGATGGATGATGGTGATAATACTTTTTCAGAAGATTCACAGTGAAAGAAATGCCTCGTAAGCGTCATGCATATTTGGTTTGAACACACTCATACATTATTAAGCTGTAGGACCGGTCAGGATTCTGGCACTTTTGGATCATGCACACCACAAATCCATTAAATATTAAATATATTTCAAAATAAATAAATGTGGTATTATGTAGCATGTTCAATGCATGGTGGACTCAAACAGAATGGATTCTCGTGTGTGATCTCACGAATACCTTGAGCTCTCCGAGAGGCGATGCAGTCACTGATCAGGTCGGACAATGACAATATCAGATAAGTATTTCTGTGAACAAAACATGGCATCAATCATTTTCTCCATTTATGATTTGGACTAAAAGAGTGTGTAACCGGAGGCCCCTTTAAGTGCTACAGGTAAGTCAATATTTTTATTCAGGTTTTCAGTTTATTGGATTGAAAGCATTGTTTAGTTAAAGTAACAATGTAGCAATAAAATTAGGCTACAATTTAAGGTGTCTACAGTTGATTTACCAGACAACCCGCAAACAAGACCCAGCCCAGCTAGTTAGCGAGCATTAAGGGTTAAAAATGAGCAAACTAGCAATACTAGCAATATAACTAAAATCACTAACCACCTGGTTACAAGTGAATTACCAAAGTGTGCACAAATGATTTAAGAGAGAACTTTTCTCTGTGCATCAGTGTAACAGTTGAATGTTTAATAGAGAAAACTGGCCTGCCTGCCCTGCAATACTCTAACGCCTTGAACGTAACCTTTTCCTCCATGCTGTCCTGTTCTTGACCTCAATATTAACCACAGTTGGGGGAGGTGTGTGCAGGCTGACGGCCGTGCTCAAAGTATGTGTTATTTATGAGTGGGCGCTGGGTGCAGCCTTTAACCTCGGAGGTCAGGGTCACAGATATAGTCATAGTATAGTTGAAAACAGACAATACCCTGATATGATGTTGTCCCATTGTGGCTCAATCTAAGGATCTTGTCCCCTCTGTGTTCTGTCCTCTCCCAGTCCCGTCTGTGGACTCCCTCTCAGGTGATGTAGAGCTGGGGAGATAGATTTATGTCGTCCTGGACGTATTGATTTAACGACTGTCCTCATATTCTCTGGCGGGCTGTATGTCCCCCGGCCCTGACACACTGTCATATATGATGGAGAGCTGAGGAGTGTCTAAAATGTTCATTTGTCATTTATACTGATGGAGCCTGACTTACTCCATATACAGTGCCTTGCGAAAGTATTTGGCCCCCTTGAACTTTTCGACCTTTTGCCACATTTCAGGCTTCAAACATAAAGATATAAAACTGTAATTTTTTGTGAAGAACCAACAACAAGTGGGACACAATCATGAAGTGAAACGAAATTTATTGGATATTTCAAACATTTTTAACAAATAAATAACTGAAAAATTGGGCGTGCAAAATGATTCAGCCCCTTTACTTTCAGTGCAGCAAACTCTCTCCAGAAGTTCAGTGAGGATCTCTGAATGATCCAATGTTGACCTAAATGACTAATGATGATAAATAGAATCCACCTGTGTGTAAACAAGTCTCCGTATAAATGCACCGGCTCTGTGATAGTCTCAGAGGTCAGTTTAAAGCGCAGAGAGCATCATGAAGAACAAGGAACACACCAGGCAGGTCCGAGATACTGTTGTGGAGAAGTTTAAAGCCGGATTTGGATACAAAAAGATTTCCCAAGCTTTAAACATCCCAAGGAGCACTGTGCAAGCGATAATATTGAAATGGAAGGAGTATCTACAAAGACCCGGCCGTCCTTCTAAACTTTCAGCTCATACAAGGAGGATGAACTGCAGAAATGTACAGCTGAGGTGGGACACTCTGTCCATAGGACAACAATCAGTCGTATACTGCACAACTCTGGCCTTTATGGAAGAGTGGCAAGAAGAAAGCCATTTCTTAAAGATATCCATAAAAAGTGTCGTTTAAAGTTTGCCACAAGCCACCTGGGAAACACACCAAACATGTGGAAGAAGGTGCTCTGGTCAGATGAAACCAAAATCAAACTTTTTGGCAACAATGCAAAACGTTATGTTTGGCGTAAAAGCAACACAGCTCATCACCCTGAACACACCATCCCCACTGTCAAACATGGTGGTGGCAGCATCATGGTTTGGGCCTGCTTTTCTTCAGCAGGGACAGGGAAGATGGTTCAAATTGATGGAGCCAAATACAGGACCCTTCTGGAAGAAAACCTGATGGAGTCTGCAAAAGACTGGGACGGAGATTTGTCTTCCAACAAGACAATGATCCAAAACATAAAGCAAAATCTACAATAGAGTGGTTCACAAATAAACATATCCAGGTGTTAGAAGGGCCAAGTCAAAGTCCAGACCTGAATCCAATCGAGAATCTGTGGAAAGACCTGAAAACTGCTGTTCACAAACGCTGTCCATCCAACGTCACTGAGCTCCAGCTGTTTTGCAAGGAGGAATGGGCAAATATTTCAGTCTCTCAATGTGCAAAACTGATAGAGACAAACCGCAAGCGACTTACAGCAGTAATCGCAGCAAAAGGTGGCGCTACAAAGTATTAACTTAAGGGGGATGAATAATTTTGCACGCCCAATTTTTCAGTTTTTTATTTGTTAAAAATGTTTGAAATATCCAATAAATTTCGTTTCACTTCATGATTGTGTCCCACTTATTGTTGGTTCTTCACAAAAAATTACAGTTTTATATCTTTATGTTTGAAAAGGTCGAAAAGTTCAAAGGGGCTGAATACTTTCGCAAGGCACTGTATCAAACTTGCATATGGCGAGCATATGTTTCATGCTTTCATGTCGCTTCATTCTAATGACGCTGGTTTTCCACTACTCAAAGCCACTGATCTACAAGTGTTCCTTAGTTTGTTTACACTTCTCTAGATGGAAATGAAATGTTGGCCATATTTCCAGTTGATTCATGATGAAGAAAAGAGGTGCCTGAGAGACATCAGCTCCTGTGAAAGCCGAGAGGCTACACGAGCAAGAAGAAGCTTTGAATGATAGAAGCAGAACTATCTATCCCTATTTTACTACTCACCTGCACTAGTCTATTTAAACTATCTCGTGTGTTCAGCCAGTCTTAAATTTGGACTACCAGAGCGAGCAGAAGAACTTGGCAATTGGACAACTAAGAACCTCCAGAAACCCTCCATTGTTTAGTTTAGTTTAGTTTATTTTAGTTTATTTGAGCAGTTAAAATTCTGCTCAAAAGGAGTGGGCTGAAGCAAAACCTTATAAGCGCCCACCCCCGACATCATTGAAATAAAAACAATTAATCAAATCACAATAGTACAGGGAACATGTTACAAAGTACAAGACACAAGAGCCCGGGAACACGGCATGCACACACACAGCGTACCCCTCCGTGACCCAACTTTACCGTTATAATTACATTATCATTATCAATCCTACGTTAAGCAAAATCATACATTGATTTTTGAATTTGCTTCACTGGCAAAAGAGAACCTACAACACACCAGAGCGGCCGTTTCAAAACAGACCACACCCACAAAGCACCTCCAGAAATTAACAGAATTTAACCGAACGGAAAAGAAACACAACTGAAAGGAAACACTACAACTACAACAATAGTCTCAGTTCATGTACGATGTCCCATACAAAGCAAGTGACAAAGGCGATCATTAAGTTATTTATATGTATGTGTATAAATAACTTAATGATTAATGATTATGTACACACACATGACTTTTTGTCTTTTTTGTTCTTTTTTCCCCCTTTATATATATACATACACACTTTTTTTTCTTCTTTTTTATTTTATTATTTTGTATTTTTTCTTAATTTTTTTTCTTTTTCTCTTTTTTTTTTTACAAATGGCTACCACTGCCAAACATAGTTAACAACTTCAATAAGGCACTAATTCTGTGTTCAAAAGGCACATTAATATACATATTATCTGTGATCTTGCAACTTCCCAGTTGTCATTTCCATCATTCCATTTTCTTTATTTCCTTTTTTGTAATTTTTTTTTAATCATTATTATTTTATTAATTTTAATTTTATTTATTTTTGTTCAAAGGATTATGTAAAATGTAAAGCCCTGCATACTGTAGTGCCTTAAGAAGCCAGGGTGTAGAGCAGGTCCATTGAAGAGGGCAGTAGCTCCCCATCAACAAACCCCCACCCAGCTGCCCTAACTGGCTGAATTTATAGATGATGTTCCTATGCTTAGTGGTGCGTTAAAAGACAAGGTTTATGAGCCCGTTGGGTGGGTCCTCTCAACAGATCCATAACTCGCTTATTCCAATTCTCAATTTAAAATTTAGAGCAATAGAATGACAACCGTTCAGAGCAACAACACGCCGTCTTAGTCAATATAATGCAAATGTAATTTGATCCTACTACTCCCGCTTGTGGCAATGCGTTTCTTCTTCTCTATACTTTTCAAAAGTCTTTTGTTTGTATTTATATTTCAACAGGTTGATGTTTAGACATCGTTTCAACTCCATCTCCATTTTGTTCCACAATTGTACACCATTAACTGTCGGGCTAAAACGTTTCAAAGTTGTGCTGTGTTTCAGAATCCTAAAGTTTAATTCATCACGTAATTCATAACAACCAGTACGTTCTTGGAACCTTCTTTGTATTTGGTTCGGTAACAATTTTTATCTTGCTTTGTATAACATCTGTACAGTTTGGAACTCAACAATGTCACAAAACTTCATGATCTTTGAATTTAAAATTAACCCAACTTTATGAATTAATCAGATAGCTCTTTTTTGCAACAATACTATTGGTTTAACTGTGTTTTTATAAGTACTACCCCAAACCACAGTACAGTAATTTAGATAGGGAAAAATCAGAGAACAGTATAAGGTATGTAGAGCTTTGATGTTTAAAATGTGCTTTGCTTTTGCAATTACTGAAATGCTTCTAGAAATTTTTGTAGTTATATATTTAATGTGAGATTTCCAAGTCATTTTATCATCTATTTTTTTTTTAAGAGGTTCAAAAATATAACTTTATCAAATTCACCTCAAGACATATTGGTTAACAGGAAGTGTAGATGGTTTTAAATCATTTATTTGATCAATTTCTGTCACAACATGATTGAAACCCTGTGCAAAAGGGAGGAGTCCTTTCATTAGAACTTGGAATGTCAACCCAGTCTAGTCGATGATATCTGAAAATCTTTCGAGAGTCCGGACAAACACTGAGGTCTCTCGCTCTCTCCTACTTTCGCTCTCAGTGTGCGCTAAAACACAAACCGCACACAAATGTTTTATGTTTTTAATGAAATGCCGGGAATCAACGTCAACATTTCTAAAGCATTCAGCTCTTTACACAAGCACTTTGTGAGCAGCCCATTCCGGTCTATGTACACGCTCCTAAGCCTTTGGAGAACTTAGTATCCATTACTTCTGCAGAGTCCCTTTCACACAGTGGGACTGCCTGACTGACCTTCTAATGCCGCACATTTTTATCCCCTGACAGGGATTAATAAGACCTCACACAGACCAGGAGGCTGAGGGGATTTCAGAGCTATGAGCTACTAGATACTGTTGTAAGTTGCATTATGTGAAATAGATTTTAGTTTGTGTTGTAATATATGTCATACAGTCCCAATCAAAAATGTAAGACAGTTGAAAGATGGCAAAAGTTCATTTAGCATGATTGGATCTTAACAAGGTTCAAGTAGGACTTGGAATTAGAAATAAGAGTGAGACAAAAGAAAGTAAACCTTTTATTGAAAACAATTAAACCTGAACTAAGCTGTTTTGCAGCTGATCAAAACTTTAGGACCACACCTAAATAAAAAACCCAGAGGCCCTCTCAAAACAGAAATCAAAGTAATGAGTAGCTTCACTGTTATTGTTGATCTCTTCAAAAATGAGTTTCCAGGGGGTGAGTGGGGCCATTTCTAGAGGGGGTGAAGATGGTTTCACGAAGGGTATCTACTGTCTGGAACTGTGGACCCAGTTTTGTAAACTTCACTTGCCATCCATCCCCAAAGGTTCTCATTTGGATTGAGATCAGGGGAACACGCAGGATGGTCCGAAAGAGTTCTTCTCCTGAAGAAGGCCTTTGTCCAGTTGATACAATAAACGGTTTACTCATTTCTTCTTGTTGCATGTTGAAGTTCCACTTGGAACCTTCAAAAGATCCAACCATACTTTGTGCTGTAAAAGGGTTTGTTGCAACTCCAGGAAAGTATTTTAAAAATGGAATGACATAATAACATATTAAAAAGTGCTAAAAAGAGGGGCTGATGGCACACGTTGCCTCACTTCCGTCATTCTACCCCAGGGCAGCTGTGGCTACAATAGTAGCTTACCACCACCGAGACTTTGAGAAACTTGGTAATACAGGCTTCTAAAGTGCAATACAAGTTTAAGAAATGATTGCCATTATTAAAAAGTGATCAAATGAAAAGTTGAAGTTATAAAAGGTGGAATGACAGCTCTGAGTCTGAATACCGCATTGTGGCTTTAGCTCCAGATACTGGACCAGATTCCAGCTGAATTACCTTCACGGCTCAGAGGTCTAATTACACAGACTGTTATTTCCATGTAGCTGCACTTCTCGCCACATGCGTAGGTTAGTGTTGCGTGTAGCTAGCATGTTGTGGACCTCAGCAGCTTATGGGACGGCTAACGCTCAGGATTCCCATTGATTCTTAATTACTTAATCGTTTATTGATGGGTCCAATGGCTCAGTGGACACTATCCCATAGAATATGCCTCGCACGTGGACCCTGTGAGGTCCTGGAGCCTTCACTCACCCATGGTTCAATTAAGTCCATACGTTATTGGTCAACGTAATGATCTGTCTGGGCTCGTCAGGACAGGGTTTGCCTAGATTGGCTGAATGTGCAAGCACAAATGGAAGTAAAAACTATAGATTTTCCTGGTTCTCGAGTGGGTAAATAATTACTGCGCTTGATGGTTTAACGCACGGAAAGAGCAGGGAGAGCAAAGGAATTAGCAACAAGAAAGGATGATATGGGTAAAATGGTGACTATTTCAAATCAGAAGTTGTAGCCTCTAGCAGAGATGCACATAAGTCCCCGACCCGCAAGTCCAAGTCAAGTCCAAGTCCCTGACCTGCAAGTCCAAGTCCCTGACCCACAAGTCCAAGTCAAGGCCGAGTCTGTGACCTCACAAGTCCAAGTCTCTGACCGCAAGAGGAGGCGATGAGTGAGAGAGAGCGCGCACAGGAGACAGAGACTTACTTTAGTGTGAGTAACTGAATAAACGTTTGATTCCAATTGTGACATAAATGAGAAACAAAACATGTGAAAATCGTAACGTCCCATAAAAAACATATAAAAAGAAATCAATATGAAGATTTAAGTAACACAACACAAAAATAAGTAAATTTTACTCTGAAAACTGAAAGATTTACTGTCATGGTTGGGGGGTGAGGTGCGAAAGATAGACCCAAATGCAGAGCAGCTCAATGAAAAACTTAAATTTAATGGTAAGTCCAAGTACGAAACAGCAGAGGAACAGAACAGGTGAACTCACATGAGTAACGGGAACAGAGGACATCCAAATAAGCGAAACTCAGAGGAACAAGACTGACTGGTAACACACAACAACGACGACAATGATCCGACAAAGGCCAGTGAGAACACAGGGGAATATATACACACACAAGGGCAATAGGGAACAGGTGTAACACATTCGGGCGGGGCAGGTAATCAACAGGAGGAAGGGAAAGCAGGATGACACAGACTAAGACTATCAAAATAAACACAAGATAGAGACACAGACTAGGACAGGGGAGAAACTAACCAAAACCAGGACAAAACTAATAACTAAAAACCCACATCATAACATTTACTATTTATAGGTATATTTTTTCACCCAGATACTTCAATTTAATTTGACTCTGTTAGACTTGTGGAGGTCTTGAAGGTGTGGCGTGCTTCCAGTCCCAAAGCCGAGATGAAACTGCTCCTCCATATGTGGTTATGACCGTAATCTCACGGGTGTCATAGGAACTGTGTGACAAATGACTTTATTGTAGGTTCTGCTTCAGTCAGGTTGGCCAAAGCATCAGGGCAGTGCCGTCTTGTCTCATGTGATGGATTGTGTATTTATTTAAACTAAACTGAAACTACAAAAACACAGAGAAAAACCTTATTGAATAAATGAATGGAACCTTCCTCTAACACTCAATTGCACATGTAACACATTATAACAGACACGTTTATATCATCTTTCCAAAAAGCAAGACAGAAAGAAAGGATTATGGTGTTGCTCCGTTCAGCTCAATGAGTTGAGTGGAGATATTTGAACCTAGATTGTCTTAAACGTTTTGAATGCCTTTCCTCTGTCTCCTCTGAGCCTGTCTGTCCTCTGTCCTGGGGAGGGACAAATGGCTCTGCGTGCTGTCCCTGAGTGATTGTATCAGTGATGGTATCAGGGCTAAATCCCTCCATCTTTCACCAGCAGCAGGAGCAGGCCAGAGTGTGCCCAGAGCAGCTGCACATAGCACATAACTTTAGACCCAGGACTGTCCGTCCTGCTGTGGCCTTCACAACACAATACACTATTGTAATCCACCACAACATCGTGGGGATAACCTTAACCCTAACCTTTTTGAGCTTCATTATTATAATGTTGTTTTATCATAACAGACCTGGAGTTGAAATGTGTTTTTTCAGGTTTGAGTGATCCTGTTTACTGAGGCTCCAACAGTTACTGCGATCTAACGTCATGTATACGGTTATACACAACTTCCCAGTATTTGCGCATGTAGCGTTAATAACGCGGCAAAGCCAAAGAGCTCCTATTTCTGGAGACTACGTTTTGTGAATATTTTCAATGGGATAAGCATCGTAATGATGATTTGTGGATTCCTCCGGACGCACAATACAGAGGACAGATCTACTGCCACTCAGGATGTAGCAGATGAGCAAAACATTTAGCCCAAAGTGGGCATTCGAAATAACAAGTCCAAGAACAGCAGTTGCATATTCACCTCAATACAAAAAGCCAGCCGAAAAGCCAGGGATACCCCTCATGTAAACACACTCACTCAGACACCAGTGTCAGACACTGGACGTCAGGTCAATGGTTAATAGTCTCTACTTGTAGAGCGCTTTAACACATACATTGGCCCTCAAGTTTGATAACTCGCGTACGGTGAAATCAGAGCGTATGTGGGGTGTATGAAAAATCACCGCCTGTTTTGGCATTTATCAATCTGAGCACATAGTACACCTGGCGTATGGTGGCTCAGATCCTGTACGAAGTCAGGAGGTGGTACATGATACACCAATTTTAACTAAACACTAAACAGCGCAGGAAAACAGTTTTTAACAGCATGAATTGCATCGCCACATCGCATATGATCCTCATTAGTGATTTAAACATGAAACAAGGCGACAGCGTTAATGTTTATGGACAGACTTTGATTCCATGTTGCTCTGCATCGATACGTGTCCGAGCCCAGAGGCTCAGCCCGGACCAGAGACACTAGAACCTGCAGCCACAGAGACGCTTACGGTGTTTTTATATTTATGTTTCGGGATTTGAACCGCCGAACTTCTGATTACAAGGCTCTACTCTTTGTGCCACTGTTGCCCCAAACCAAGGCAGGTTTGCTCCGTGATGATCTCCCAATCGTAGCCGAAAGTAAAGCACCACTTTCTCCAAATCATCACATTTGACCAAACACAAACAGGTAGGGTTATTTCATCTGTATAATGCACAGATGGCCCCGAAACGATTCTAAGATATTATCACACATAATATTTTAGAATTGTCTGAGGGGCCAGAGGGTCTGTGCTGGAGGGCAGGATTTTGCTCCAGGGCCCGACGTTGCAATGTACAATCCAGAAGGTTAAAGCTGCATATCATTAATTTAAAGCTGCTCTTCCTGAATAAACTGAGTCTGTTGGATATTCAAACATTCTCTTCAAACCCTATTTCTTGTGTTAGCTAACTGAATGAATGATTGGCCCTAAATGTGACAGTACATGGATGGCCTCATTTGGCCACATATAGCAGTCCAAGAGGATTTCACTGGGAAGGTCATGGTGCTCATGTTATTTGTGCTGTTAATATCAACTTGGTCTTTTCCGGGTTCACGTGTTTGTCACTTTTCAATATTTGTTCTGATTGTATGGTTTAATTTAACCTCTTAACCCTCACCTTACTCGCTTTACCCGAATCTAAACGCTTCTGGACTGGAGCTTACAGCCTATTGAAAGCAAAGACCGACAAAACTGATCGTAACTTTTTTGTTGTGTTGTCGCCACATTTATGTCACATTTTTGTTGCTCTTTTTTATTGTTTTATGGTTGCTTTTCCCGCACCTTATTGTTACGCGTTTTTTTTGCGTTTTTTTTTTTTTTGGTGTGTTTGGTGTTTCCAATGCTTTTTTGTCGCGTAGTCAGTGCTATTTTTGTCCCTTTTTTTGACACGTTATTGTCATTTTGTCATCTGTTGTGTTTTCTCTGCATTTCACACAGGCACAGCGCTTTAGTACAAATGAATATGGCGTCAGTCTGTGCCGTTGTGTGTCATTGCCCTGCCCCTAATGGAAACGTGTTCTACAACCTGAAGGCATAACCGGTGACCTTTAACTATAAAGAATGGGTGTAATGAAAGCGCGCCCACAGAATAATACATCACATATCGATTTGCATTTACATACTGGCACAATGAGGCCCACTGCGGCACTGTGAAACTTAGTCACACCCCCCGTCATGGGGCTGCTCCCGGTGCAGACGGCTCCTTTAATGGCGTTTCCTCTTTCGGGTCCGTCTGTACTCAGCCTTATGTGCACAACTTTATGTCCATTTTTATTTAAGACTTTTAACTGCTGGGCTGTCTGTATGCGTATGTGTGTCTGTGTGTGCGGGTGGGGTGGGGGGAGGTGGGGGTTGTTGTTATTTATGTATATTTGCTGGTGGGGACGATTTTGATGATTTTTAAGCACTGTATGTTACATTTTGTATGAAAAGCGCTTTAAAAACAAAGTCACTTGGCAAAAGTGGAACTGTAAATATGTGGGACAGGCGCCACCTGATCGAGCCCTGTTCTGAGCAGCATCTATCGCAATTGTACACTTATGAAGGGCCAGATCTTGTTAAATAGCTCTGTTTACATGGCAGCTGGGATTTTGGAGCATACTGCTTTCGGTTTCCAAACAAAATGGTTTCCCATTTGTTTACTGCAAATAGGTTAGAATGATCAGTCATTTACATGATATTACCCCAAACGTGTGTGACAGGAGGGAAGGCAGGGGTCGCCTTTTTTAGATGTTAGAAATAGACACAGGTAAGTCTGGCAAAAAAGAAGGTATGAACCGAGGCAGGAGTTGTAGCAAAAATATATTTCTTTATTGTTCTTTAATATAAATAAGACTTTAGACTAAAAGAGAATCTCTATGGGTCAGCTTAGATGCTGAATATTTCGCAGGAGGCCTACAATGCCAAAAAAATACAAATGCACCAGTTGACCTGCACTATTACATGTGTAACTCAACTTATAAAACCAATTGAGACCTTAATTAAACAACAGTGGCGAAACTGGTGAACCCAAACATCCAGGTTAGTCCACAGAAGATTTCTCTTTTACCATATTGAATATTTACCTTCAACATACAAACTGGCTCATATTAGGGGCTTGGGCGCTTCCCAGGAGTAGCTGTCCCCAACCGCAAACTCCTTTACACACCTTAGCCAATTAACAAAAGCAAAACATTACAACGGTATTCCTACTGAGATGTATAAGATTTTTTTTGCAGAAATTAAAAAACCCCTATTAGCATCTTTCAATTTTTCATTTCAACAGGGTATTTTATCGAATTCTCAACGAGAGGGAGTTATCTCAATACTCTTAAAACAAAATCCTGATGGGAAATATAAAGATCCCAAGTTGTTAAAAAATTGGCGTCCATTGACCCTGCTCTGTTGTGATACTCGCATTTTATCTAAATGTATTGCTTTAAGAATAAAAAACATAATTGGAAGTATTATAAACAACGATCAAGCAGGTTTTATTAAGGGAAGATTTATTGGAGACAACTTGAGACAAATACTTGACACAATACATTTTTATGAGAACCATCAGGAACCAGGATTATTGTTTATTGCTGATTTTGAAAAAGCGTTTGATAAAGTTCAATGGAAGTTCATAAGACAATGTCTTGGCTTTTTTAATTTTGGAAAAAACTTAATACAGTGGTTTGAAACTCTTTATAATCATCCTGTTAGTCGAGTGATTAATAACGGTCATATATCAGATGCATTTTCATTAACACAAGGAGTCCGTCAAGGGTGTCCTTTGTCACCATATCTCTTTATTTTATGTATCGAAATTCTAGCTATTAGAATTAGGAACAATCCAGATATACCAGGTCTATTCCCAAACGGCCAAGAGATTAAACTGACAATGTATGCGGATGATGCAACCTTTTTTATAAAACCAACACAATCCACTTTGGAAGGTTTAATAAAGGAATTGAATACCTTTTCAAAAATATCTGGATTGAAACCTAATTTTGCTAAATGTAGTATTTTGAGAATTGGGACATTAAAAGACACCAATTTTATTTTAAACTGCTCTGCTCCTGTTAAATGGACTAATGGAGGAGTTGATATTTTAGGGATTCATCTACCTGATGACTTTAAAGGAGTTGTTAAATACAATTATGAGAGAAGGATGGAAAAGGCAGATAGAATTTTACAACCTTGGAGGGGGAACCTTCTGACAATTCAAGGGAAAGTAACGTTGATTAATACATTAGTAATTCCACAATTTGTTCACCTACTAATGCTTCTTCCTTCACCTAGCACCAAGTTCTTCAAACACTTTGAACAGAAAATGTTTAAATTCATATGGAACAATAAACCAGATAAAATTAAAAGGCAGTATCTATATAATTCTTATGATAATGGCGGACTGAATTTAAAAAATCTTCAAATGATGGACTGTTCCTTGAAAGCCTCCTGGGTTGCTAAAATTTATCATAACAAACAATGGATCACGAGCCAGAGATTATATTCTGCCTTTTCCTTCTTCTCGAACAATATATTTCCTTTTTACCAAATAAAAACAATACATATTGATAAACTATTTCAAAATAGTTTAAAAGAGTTATCACCATTTTTCAAGGATGCATTGAAAGCTTGGTTGAACTTCCAGTACCACCCTCCAGATACAGCTCAAGGTATTCAGACACAGTTGCTATGGATGAATTCAAACATTACTGTTGGAGACAAACCATTGATGTGGGAGGAATGTGTTAAAAATTGGTTAATTTTTGTCAATGACCTTTTAGATTTATCCGGAGATTTGATTTCTTATGAAAACTTGAAAAGATCTTTTAACATTTCTCTCGATGAGTTACAATACAACCAGCTGATTTCTGCAATTCCTAAAACTTGGAAAAGAAAATTGCTAAATTGTGGGAAGAATAAGTTAATGGTTTGTCTCCCACAAATAAGATGCCCAAAATGGCTGTCTGGTGCAAAGATAAACAAAATAATATATATGTGGAATGTAAATATCACAGGCACCGCACTTTTTCCACACAGAATCTGCCAGTTTTGGGAAGATGAATTTAATGATCCAATTTTGTGGAAAGATTACTTTAGAACAATTTATAGAACTACAATAGATTCATATTCCAGGATATTTCAACTTAAAACCTTTTATAAAATTATTGCAACAAAAAAATCTCTGTTCAAATGGAAGATAGAAAAGGATCCCTGTTGTAGATTCTGTGGGGAGGAGGAGGAGGACCTGATGCATTTGTTTTATTTTTGTCCATATGTGGCTAAGTTTTGGGTCAGTGTACAATTATGGTTAAGGTCTATGGATATTGTTTTGCAAATTACACCTCAGAATATTGTGCTTTTTGTTTTTGAGGGTAAATGCACATGCCTTTTGAATATGATTATTCTGATGGGTAAAATGTTTATTTTTAAAGCTAAAACGTTATCAAATTTATGTATAAAACACTTTAAGAATAGAGTTTATCATCAGTATATGTTGGAAACAATTATAGCAACAAATAACAACAGAATAATTGAACATGAAAAGAAATGGAATGTCTGCTTATTTGAATTAGAGATATAAAAATTGGTTGTACTTGCTATGCCATTTGTAATGTCATAAATGTTTTGCCAATTATATGGCATTTTGTTTTTTGATTGGTATTAGTGATTTCATCTTATTCTTTTATTTTATTTATTTGATATATATATATATATATATATATATATATATATATATATATATTTTTTTTTTTGCATGATTTTATTTGTGTTTGCTTTGTGCTTCCTTTCTGTTTATAGTCTGTGTTCCTGTCAAAATACTATGAATGTGTGGATGATTGTGGTTGTGATTGTGGTATGAATGCAAGGAGGAGTGGCTGGGGTTGGGTGGGGGGGATTAAAGTTTTGTCTTATTTTATTATGTAAAAAAAAAAAAAAAAAAAAAAAAGCAAAACATTAGCGACAGATTAGCTTTCAATAAAAGAAACTCAAAAGACTACTCACACATGGCGACCCTCACAACAGCCCTGCAATGACCCAGATGCTAAGGCATGCACTCCTTTTATCACTCTGCTAATCAAGAGGGTGTGACAGAGACTGGGGTGGTGCGTTCATGGGGTACACCAGCGTAGGAAACTACTCTACCTCGTCACACGTGATTGGATTTATTAATCCCCACCGTTGAGTGTGAAGCTTGGTTTACTTTTCACACTTATAAAGTGCAATAAACAGAAATGAGTTTGCGCGTGTTTGAGGTTTGAGCCCAGTTTTCGTGTTACTGCTAGATTATGGAACCATAGGGATTTATTTGCTTTTCATTGTGCTCGATATGCACAAAGACGGTGGAATTGGAAGATAAGTCTGTGGATTTGGATTTTTGGATGAATGCCTTTTGTTTCACCTATCGGCAAGTAGTGCGACGGCAGGGCCAAACTTTACCAGTAAAGTATTAGACTACAGGCTTTGGAGAATTTTTAATATCCAGAAAAAGTAGTAGCCTACCCACAGCAAAAGCATCAATATTATAGGAGGTAGCCCTAGTAAAAGGCTATAGCTCTATTTATTTGGTCTATTAGAGCTGATAGTAGCTGCACAAATTATGGAATTCAACAAAAGAAACTAAGTCTGTTTCATTCCCAAAACAGTACGAATGAACTGTTCAAATATTTTGTCTTGGCGCCACGGTCAGCTGTTACACAGCTCAGAAATGACCAATAGACTGTCCCTCCCGAGCCGACTATTTAGCAGAAACCTTTCATTAAATCTAATAATGTCTTAATCTCTAATTGTGTCCATCTACATTTAGACAATTAGTGAGGACCAAAGGCCGGCCTTTTTGAAAGTATTGGAATTCGTAGTCACTGGATCACTTTTGGAGTGATGGAGAACAAACTCATCACACACCATTGTATCATCTTAGATAAGTTGTCCAGGAATTTGTCCATCGTAGAAGAGATGTTCAAATATCGACAACTGGACTGGGTTGATTGAGTTGAAACGTCCTCAAGTCAATCAACCCAGTTCAGTTGTCGATATTTGAAAATATCGGCTAAAATCATCGTTGCCCAATCTTCCAAAATATTGATCTTTAAACCCGGAAATCGAGAGAACGTCATTTATCGTGATGGATGAAGGAGCCTTGACCTTCATATGAGGAAACGCCAATCCCTTCAAAATAACACTTCTGAAACAAAACTCAGTTTTCTGATGACTGGTCTGTATAAATCATTCCTGCTGCCGTCATTTGCCAGCTGTAACTTGTCCATTAGCTGCTCCGGAGACATTGGGATTTGAGTATTACCAGAGCGACCACAGACTCGTCTCCAGCTCCTGCACTTCCACTGAGCACTCAGTCTCCTGTTTAGATAAAAAAAAGAACAATGTAAACCCTAACATGCCGATTGGACTTAACATGGTTGATGTAATCTGTTTGTAAAGCGCTTTGTGGCCATGTCTGTGAAAGGCGCTATATAAATAAAGATCTTCTTCTTCTTCTTTAACAAAACTTTAAAGTTGATGAACTGAACACTTTAAAGTTGAACTTGGCTTAAATCATATTGTGCATCTTTACTACAATCTGAATTCTGTTGTGAATAACTCAGCCTACATGTTACAGCCTACATGTTACAACATAAGGTATGTAAACTATTATTTTATGAAATAAAAAAAAACAGAAATTTGCCATTTTGTAATTGTTTTTTGGGTTTGCTTGTAATGTTTGAAATGTTTGTTAAAAGAAGCCGATTGGACTTACAAGTTTGGATGTAATCTGTTTCAACAAAACTTTAAAGTTGAACTAGGCTTAAAAACTCCTGATAGTTTTAAGCCTAATAGCCTGCGATTATATATTTAATTAGGTTAGTTGTAAGAGTTTTAAAGACAACATGACCCGGACTCGGGCGGAAGTGAGACGCTGTTGCAGTTTTAAAAAGAAGGAGCGGGAAAAATCTCACGCTACGCTTTATCGATTAAACAGTACAATCTGAAGCATAAACAATTCTCCTGGTTCTAACTACCTGCACACTGAAATCATACATATCATTTCACTGGTCCCCTCCTGGAACCGCCACTTTAACGTGGTGGAGGGGTTTGAGCACCTGAATGATCCTGGGAGCTCTGTTGTCGGGGGCTTCGTGCCCCTGTAGGGTCTCCCATGGCAAACAGGTCCTAGGTGACTGGTCAGACAAAGAGCGGTTCAGAAGCCCCTTATGAGAGACCAACAGGCCGGTTAGAACCATGAGGCCGTCCTTCTGTGGACCCACCACCTGCAGGAGGAGCCATAGGGGCTGGTGCCCCACGACCTGGCAACGGAAAAGTGGAAGAAGATGGATGGATATTAATAAAGTACATTACCTTATTCAGGCCGTAGAAGCTCCTCTTCAGTAAAATGATGGACACTCCCACAGCAGTGCACTGCGGCTGTGCAGAACCAAATACGTCACTCCAGCCAAGTGCGCCATGATGTCATGACGCAAAAGACCCGCCTCAAAAATAATAATAATAATAATTTAAACGAAACGTGACCACTTTAATCTGAATGGCAATAAAACCTTACTAAGCTTTAAAAAAAACACCCTTTTGGACTTAAACATTTTTAGATGAATGGAGATTTTGGCTAGTTATGAGTTCTTTCACTTCTTAAATTATGACCTCACATAGCATTCGGGTTTACAGTGAAAAGAAAAAAAGGTTTGCTGCACTAAAATCAGCCTATCAAAGCTTTAGTTTCCTGTGGGATTACAAAAGTGATTCATTCTGATTGTGAATGATCGGCCCATTACTGCTGCTGCACTGGAAGTGGTGCCTCGGGAGAGCAAGCTTTGTCCCACTCAAGGACAAGCAGAGGGAACTCAAAAAGTGTGTTTTTGACTGTTGTTTCGACTTTGTGAAAAGCAGAGAGAACAGTGGACCAAGGTCACGAAATAGATTTGCTCAAAATGCCCAATGACTCAATTCATGATGATTCAGTGTGATTTATGTTCTTGCCCTAAAGCTCTGGTGGATCAGGCAGAGCAGCGTGAAGATGAGGTCAAAGGGAAAGACAAACCTGCTCTTAAAGGCACAGTGCATCCGGAAAGTATTCAACCACCTTCACTTTTCCCACATTTTGTCAGCCTCATTCCAACATGGGTTACATTTTCATTCTTTGTTGGAGCAGTGCAGGCGTCTCCAGGTGTGCAGCTAGGCCAATAGTGAGACCTGAATGGAGGATTCACCTATTGGGCATGTTTTTTGTGGTAGGCAGGCACCACCATCACCTGGTAAATGTCATCCCTGCAGTGAAGCCTGGTAGAGGCGGCATCATGTGCGTTTTTCAGCGGCAGGAACAGGGAGACTAGTCAGGATAGAGAGAAAGATGAAGTGAACAATGTACAGAGACATCCTGAAGACCTGCTCAAGAGCTCAGGACCTCCGACTAAAGCGACGGTTCACCTTCCAACAGGACAACGACCCGAAGCACAGCCAAGATAACGAAGAAGAGGCTTCAGGACAAGTCTGAGAATGTTCCTGAGTGATCCAAACACAGCCCAGACTTGAACGTGATTGAACATCTCTGAAAGACCGGAAAATAGCAGTGCGATCAGAAATCTAACCTGAGACGAGTATGTGTAGAACAAACGTTCACATGAACAGCATTTGTGTTAAAGGAGTTGGCTTCTGGAAAGGTCTCAAGAGATTTAAAAAAACAGTCTTATCCACACGACGACAAAACGCTTATATTTTCAGAAACTTTCTTTGTAAGCACAGAGCCAGCTCAGTAATTGACTCTCTGTGAAAACGGCGTGATTCATTTGCCCGGCCTATGTGTGACGCTACCACAGATAATAGAACAAGATGTGCATGTGCAGTAAGTGCAGTGGAATGTAAACAGTGAAAACGAAACACTGATTCAAATGAAACACAGATTCAAGGATCGTATTTTGTTTAAGACTATTGATGGTGTGCTCAATGCTCCCAGACCATCTTTTATGGAAACCTCAGTTGAATTATGTGAAAGGTTTCCAAGCTTCTTCATTGAAAAGGTAGAAAATACCAGGGCTTCCATTGTACTGCCCCCTTCTGACCCATCCATCCCTTTTTCTTGTACAGCTGTTTTGAATAATTTTGAGCCTGTTAGTCTGCCGTTTTTGAGCGATTTGGTAGGTTGTATGAAACCCTCTGGTACACCATCCGATGCACTTCCACCCAGACGAAAGCTTTTCCCACTATAGCACCATTTGTTGTTTACATTATCAATGGTAGCTTAACTAGTGGGACGGTCCCCAGTTGTTTTAAACATGCTGCTGTTCAACCCCTGATTAAGAAGCCTGGCCTTGATTAATCCATTTTAACAAATTTTAGGCCAAATTCAAAACTCCCCTTTCTTTCCAAGGTGTTGGAGAAAGTGGTCTACGGCCAAATAAAAACATTTTTGGAAGGGTCCAACATTCTTGAGACGTCAGGGTTAAAAAATTGTCACAGCACCGAGACAGCCCTGCTAAGAGTAATTAATGATGTGTTTTTAGCCACTGTGTTGCACTTGTCCTGCTTGATCTAACTGCAGCCGTCAACACAATAGATCATCAGATACTTCTGCCTCATTTGGAGAGCTGGGTGGGAATTTGTGGTAGTGCTCTTAAGTGGTTTAGGTCGTACCTTACCTCACAGGAGTTTTTGTGTTTCGAATCGGGAGTGTAGAGTCTGCCACTGCTCCTATAAAATATGGTGTTCCCCAGGGCTCTATACTTGGCCCTCTTCTATTCTCACTGTACCTCCTGCCACTTCCATTTTGCGTAAGCACAATGTTACTTTCCATCTCATCAAATGATGACAGCCAGATTTATGTACCGTTGGAACATGGCAATAGCTATTGCTTTGTCCAGTTGCAATGGACAAAGCAACTTTTGATGTGTATTGAGGAAGTACAAGAATGGATGTCACTCAATTTTCCCCATTTAAATGACAAAAAGACTGAGGTCTTGCTGTTCGGCCCAAAAGATGCCCCCTCCTCTTTTGTCCAGCTTCAAACCTTGGTGTGAAGCGGGACAGTGCACTGAAGCTTGACGCCCAGATCAGCTCTGTTGTAAAGTCCAGCTTTTATCAGCTCAGGCAACTGTCCAAGGCAAAACCGTTTGTTCTCCAGCATTTATTTGAGATTTTAATTCATGCTTTTATCACAAATCGTTTAGACTACTGCAATGCACTTCAGGTCGGGCTCAATCAATCGTTCCTCGCTCGACTTCAACTTGTACAAAATGCTGCTGCTCGGCTTTTAACTGGCACCAAAAAGCGAGAGCACATTACACCTATTTTGAGGTCACTGCACTGGCTCCCCATTTCATATCGTGTTGAGTTTAAGAGTCTTTTATTTGTTTTTAAATGTCTTCATGGTCTTACTCCTCAGTATCTGTCTGACCTGCTGCAGCCCTATACCCCTGCATGCTCCCTGAGGTCAGAAAACCTCAGGGTGTCATCCTCGATAGCACCCTCTCCTTCACCGCACACATCAATAGCATCACCCGCATCGCCCACTTCCACCTCAGGAACATCCGCCGGCTCCGCGCTTCTCTCTCCCCTCCCACCACTGCCATACTTGTACACAGCCCCCCCTCCCGCCCGTCTCGTCACCATGGGGAGTAGAGCCTTCAGTCGCTCTGCTCCTCAGCTCTGGAACACTCTCCCTCCTGACCTCCGTAAACACCGACTCACTCCCACACTTCAAATCCATCCTCAAAACTCATCTGTTTAGACAAGTCTACTCACTGTGACCACAACTGCATCGTCCTTTTTCATTCATGCTGTTTTAACTTTGTATTTTAACTGTTTTTAACTGTTGATGTTAATTTACTTGTGGATGTGAGGCGACCTTGAGTGTCTTGAAAGGCGCCTAAAAAATAAAATGCATTATTATTATTATTATTATTAAGACAAATTGTTGTTTATAACTTGAAACAAACATTTGCGATAATAATATTGGGGGAAATTTTTTTGTTCATTCTTTTATGTTTCAAAAAATGTCCATCAAGATCATGGAAATGTCACTAAAATGTTACCAACTGTCTTGTAGAAACGTTGGTCCGACCATATAGGCATCGATTTATGTTTTTCAAAAGACATCTGCCAGAATTGATCTCACAAACTCATGTTTAAGAATGCACTCCTCATAGAGCTAAACAAGCAGAGATTACAGTGGTTTACAGGTTAAATCTATTGAATCATTTTGTAATTAGGGCTAGATTTGCCTGGGTGCCCAAAGATTTGGAGTGGGTGCCTGAGCCCTACAGCACCCACGGACTCGGCGCCTTTGGTTCCTGCTCCAGCACGTCCTTTCAGCTCCGCATGAGCAGGCCCCGGTACAGCAGCGGCACCTTACCCTCAGGCATTCCACAGGGCTCTGCTGCATGTTCACCACTTTTCTTTGACAAGTTTGACCTTCTGCTGGAAATGGGAAATCTCCGACAGACAAATACAGCCACGTGTCGAGCAAAGGCCACAGAATGATTGGAAAATTCTGTTTAAAATAAAACTATGCAGCAGATCCTCAACAGTTCTCAATACGCTACAGTTGCTCTGTGAGTCTTTGAAGCTGTCTGCAATTTGCCCAGACTAAAACATGCACAACTCCAGCTAGTATATGCTCCTGACCATATACAGCTCAAGACCTGGAGATGGGTCCCTGCTGCACTGCCGTCACCCACTGCTCCCATGAATGGTATCTTTTATCGCAGCCTTAAAGGAATAGGACACCGTTTTTCCATACTGAGATATGTTCTTACCTGAGCTTAGATGAGATGATACGTACCTGTCTGGTCTTTGTGCGAGCGCTCAGTCACGCAAAACTACCAAAGATGTACATGTACTTCATAAATCCTGTTGTAATCGTAATGTAAGACAGTAAATTGGTTTTGCGCACAAGCTCAGTGACGAAATCATCTCACTGCCTGAGTTCCACTTTGAATGAAGCGGAGGGAAAAGCCTGTCAAGTCAATAGGAGACAGTGTTTTTGCTTGGAGGGTAGCGATATTGAATTCCACTGGGCGAGCCGCCCAGAGCCAGGCAGCTGAGTAATGATGAAGAAAGTTCACATTCACTGAAGAGACTGGAACAAGTCAAGTCTCACACAAACACATCTCTGTGCTGCTGCTGTGTTAAGAAGAAGCATTTTGGGGGGTAAAAGTGACTCCTCGAGAAGAAAAACAGCCCCCAAACATTTTAGTCCCACCCCCATGGAGGAACATAGGTCTGAGGTGATCTCTGGGTTTATGTGATACCAACTTTGGGTGTTTGTCCAAATGTTCTAGGCCAGGCAAGGCAAGGCAAATGTATTTATAAAGCACATTTCATGCACAGGTCAACCCAATGTGTCTCACAGCAACACCGAAAACACACAAACACAATAAAAAAACACACAATAAAATACATGCAATTTGTATGTTTTAAATTGTATATTAAAGTTAGTTAAAATACAGTCATTTGTCATAGGCTGCAGCAAATAGGCTTGTTTTCAGCCTGGACCTAAACATAGTCAGGGTTGAGGCCTGTCTCACATCCTCACTGAGGCTGTTCCACACTTTTGCTGCCTGAAACTGAAACGCAGCCTCACCGTGTTTAGTGGTGACTCTGGGAACCACCAGAGGACCCCTGAGGATCTCAAGGCCCAAGGTGATTCATACGGCTTTAACATGTCTGCTATATACTTTGGTGCCCGACCATGAAAGGACTTAAACACAAGCAAAGCTGTTTTAAATTCTATTCTCTGAACGACAGGAAGCCAGAGCACTGGACTAATATGGTTGTATTTCCTGGTTCTGCTCAGGACTTGAGCAGCAGCATTTGAAGATACTGCAGTTGTCTAACAGATCGTTTGGAAAGGCCAGTACAATAATAATCTCTTGGCTTTATATATCGTTTGACAAACAGATTATGCCACAATAGGCAGAAGTGTTAAGGTTAAAATGGTTAAAAGGACTTTTCCCCAAAGCTCTCCTTGTCCTCTGATCATCGCTTCAAGATTCGTACATCAAATATTTTCCTGCATTCATATGCTAAAGCAGGGCTCTTCAATTACTTTTTTCACTGGGCCAGATTTGTCGGCGGTCATTGGCCACTGGGCCGGTCAGTTAGTGAGCCTCCCGCCGCCACCAAACACATTCATATTTTGGGGATAAATCAATTAGAATTTCACTATCATTCCAGCATTTTAAGGCTTATTAAAAAAAAAAAAAAGATTAATACAGAATAATAAATAAACTAGGACTACTCAGAACTACAAGGATTATAGCCTGGAAAAATCCAGACTCACCGCTGTACCAGCCGGTGAGTCTGGTCACCCCTGCGTCGAATCCATTTCCCACAGCGGTAGATACGCAAGCAAACAGGAAGCGGAGTAAACCAATCAGCGAAGGGCGGGCGTCTGCTGTTGATACGGTGTTATTAGCGGTTTTGCGTTAATATTTGCGCAGGATTATGAATCACGAACTCACCTACTGTCGATGTTTTTTGGTCATTTACCGCCGACTGGAGACACGCTTTCTCTCTTTCGTGCATCGTTCGTAGATTGTTATTGAGGGGACTTCCGCGTCCCGTGAGTGACGTTGCTCGCTAACAACACGTCACGGCAAATAAACGATTCAGATTGGACGTGAACGGATTAATTTTGCGGAAGGCGCGAGCGTTGACTGGGTGACCAGACTGATCCCCCGCTGGATAAAAAAATACAGAGGGGAATCATTCTGGTCTCACCAGGCTACAAGGATTAAGCCAGGCAAAAACATGCAATATCAAGACTAAGGCAGGACTAAATCACATCTAAACCAGGCCAAAGACCTAATACAGAATAAGTTACATGTGAGACCAGTACATTATGACTCACTCCTGCTCAGCCCCTGCTCCTCTCAGCTGAGTGGACAGACGGCTGACCAAACACCTCTGTCCAGACCTCGTGCTCCTCGAAGATGGTGCGCTCATCCACATTATGCATCCTCTCTTTTTTACCTGTTACATACGAAAACAGGAAAACACGTTGTCCATCAAGTCCTGCTTCAGCATGGGGTAGTCTGAGTAAAACTCCAAAAACACGATGTGCTTATGCTTCGGTTCGGAAAACCCTCCGGTTTCCTCAGTTTAGCCGCTTTACACCGTTTTACAGAGTTTTCATTTGAGCCCGTGCTATAGGAAATGATGCTAGCGAATGATGAGGCCAAAAAGTATATATTTTGTGGAAAATGAGGCGCGAGCCAGATTACATTGTTTGGCGGCCTGGAATTGGCCCGCGGGCCGCCTATTGAATAGGCCCGCAGTACACCAATGTACGCAGACACCCCTACCACTAATAACATGTACAACAGGCCTGTATGAATGGTGGTGGTCAGTTTGCGCAGATGTGTGCAGTCAGGACAGCGCTTCTGTCAGTCTCTCCCCCAGGGGAAACTGAAGCTCCAGACGTAGTTTACCACCGAGGACGGAGTGAATGTAAAACTGTCTCATGTAAAGCTTTGTGACCAAGTCTGTGAAAGGTGCTATACAGATAAAGTCCTTCCTTCCTACTAGCTGCACAACTGTCATCCTAAAATAGCGGCACACAAAGGTGAGCCCCTCAGCCAGAAAGGGATCCTGATCAAAAAGAGCTCTCTTACAACTGAGACAATAATCTTAATGCGAGCCTCTTTCGGCAGGTCCAGCCGGGCCACCAACATGGCCGCAGCCTCCTCAGTTACTGAAACAGTAAAACAGGATCACATGTTTCGTGGCCATGATCGCCCTGCTCCAGCTGCAGCGACGTCAGGGGTGCAGTGATGTCATGTGAACCCAACCTGGTAAATGTGCGGCTTTTGGCCAGATTAAAGATTTGGTCTAAAATTCTGACGATGGACTTGAGTCGTAACAGTCGTGTCGTTGTAGACGCTTGAACTGTTTGTTCATTTATTCCTAAAGAAGATCAGCTTTAGGTGAAGCTCGTCTCCCAGACGCTCCTGCTATGTACATGGAGCACTGTTCTGACCTCAGTGTTCTGACCTCAGTGTCTGACCTCACTGTTCTGACCTCAGTGTTCTGACCTCAGTGTCTGACCTCACTGTTCTGACCTCAGTGTTCTGACCTCAGTGTCTGACCTCACTGTTCTGACCTCAGTGTTCTGACCTCAGTGTCTGACCTCACTGTTCTGACCGCAGTATTTTGACCTCAGTATCTGACCTCAATATCTGACCTCACTATTCTGACCTCAGTGTTTTGACCTCAATGTTATGACATTAGTGTTTTGACCTCAATATCTGACCTCAGTGTCCTGACCTCAGTCTTCTGACCTCAGTGTCTGACCTCACAGTTCTGACCTCAGTGTTCTGACCTTAGGGTTCTGACCTCAGTGTCTGACAGTTTGCTGAATGTCTCTCGGTGGCTCAGCGGTAAGCACCTTTCTGTGTGTTTCTTGGTTTTCCCCACCAAAAACATGTACAACAGGTGAATCCTCCAGTCAGGTGACCAAGGTACTGCAGTCACCCTCTGCCCCTGACGGGTCGCCCCAGCGGCATCGAAGGATGGGTCAGATCCAGACCCGTAATATAGTTCTAGTATAATGACACTGAGGGACCACCCTCTCCATGATGAAATGAGGCCTCGCAGCGTGTGTAGGTGCAGAGGCCTGGCTTCACTGAGGCGAGATGATTACTCCAGGCACTTAATCAATACTCAGACCCACCGAGCACTACCAATGTGAGCAGAGGACATCTCCCTCTCGGCACACTCTGTCCCAGGGAACTGCACCTATAATGGCCCATATCCCTCTGCTGGGACCATCCTACAGGCGACGATCGCCTCAAACGACAGCCCTTCAAGTGAAGGAAAAGGAAAGATGTCTTTTTGACAAATGTCTTTAATTTTTTTATGACAAAGGCAAAACATTTCCCGCATGCCATCGCCCCAGGCGCGTTCCCGACATACTGAAATAAATACATCTGTGTTGGAAACCCTCGAGGTCAACTCTGCACATCAAGTCTCACCGAGTCCCATCTCAGAGCTGAGGGTCACCTCAGCGCTGAGTGTCAGCGCAGAGCTGAGGGTCACCTCAGACTTGAGGGTCACCTCAGAGCTGAGGGTCACCGCAGAGCTGAGTGTCAGCGCAGAGCTGAGGGTCACCTCAGACTTGAGGGTCACCTCAGAGCTGAGGGTCACCGCAGAGCTGAGTGTCAGCGCAGAGCTGAGGGTCACCTCAGAGCCGAGGGTCACCTCAGAGCTGAGGGTCAGCTCTGAGGTGAGTGTCACTTCAGAGCTGAGGGTCAGCTCAGAGCTGAGGGTCAGCTCAGAGCTGAAGGTCACCTCAGAGCTGAGGGTAACCTCAGAGCTGAGGGTCAGCGCAGACATAAACACAAACTATTAAAATGTAGTGTTCCCACATTTACAGAATAAGCTGTGACCTTTGGCTCAAGACCCACTGAGAGTAAATCCTCCACTTTTGGGCCCGAATGTTCCAGCACCTGTCACTCACAGACAATGGGCTTTGGCTAAAGATTTTCCTAAACACATCCAAATCCAGAGCTGCTGTGATGTATCGCCGTCTGCAGCTGCAAATCGATGGTTGTCATTTAAAAGTGCATAAAGTTGATAATAGTCTTGAGCCAAAGTTCCCCCATTACAGGCCCTTTAAGCACAAATCAATCACCGCTTCACCTCAAAGGTTATTGTTGTCCCTGCAGAGCGGCTCATCAGTCATAATGGACCCATCGCTCACTCACGTCATCGCAGACTTTGGCCCACTCTCCACTTCCCCAGCCAACAATGGGCCGATCGATGTGGGACATTTCCCTGACGACATTATGGCTCGTGTGTGCGTGCAGCGGGGCAGTGCTCTGAAGCAGAAAATGGCCTTTTACAAATGTGAAGTTCAGAGGAGTATTCCCGCCGGGCTACGTTTAAGTGCCACCGTATTTTTCAGCGTCTGCCAAGAGATGGGTCTGTGTGAGCTCAGAGGGAAGACCTCCAGGCCTGAGAAGCACACGTGGTCACAGTGAGGCACGGGTCAGCTAGGGTTAAGATAGGACAATGGTTCCCAACCTGTCTCGTGTACCCATTCGAGTGGTTCATTTATACTCCGAGTACTGCGATTGGCTTCAGAACCAAAACAAAAATGTACATCTTTACATTCTGTGAAATATTTTGTAATTTCATAAAAATCCTTCAACTGAGACCCCTGCGACTGGATAATGACTATGGCCATTTTGAATGAATCATTACAGAGGTTTTGCTTCATGTGGCCCAATAATTACAGAGATATTAACCATACACCAAACAGCTGCAAATTCAATAGAGCTGAGCTCAATATGAACAGCTTTAAAGATTGATGTTATGACGTCACATAAACACTTCATAACCATGAGCCACTTTGTAAATGAGAGGAGGGCATAATTATTGATTCAGCGAAACCAGAAGAAGTCAAAGCCTTTTGAATAAATCAGTGGGGATCCTAATGCGGAGCTCTTTGCAGTATGACGATACTTGCCTTTTATTGATCATGTTATGTTCCGTTATTTCTTTACATGCATTAAAGTATCACATGTGACCTCAGATATGGACAAACACACCAAATCGATGCAGCACTTGTAGTTCAGGGAGCTAAACTCATCTCCCGTCACTGAAGTCAAAGCCTGCTGTTATTGGAATCGTGTTTACGGGCTGATAAATAATTCATATGAAATGTTTTTTCACAGTGGAACCAATATCGCAGACGCCCTGGTACACTGGCAATGATTGATCGTTGAACCAATCTCGACCCAGACACTTTGTGAATGAGGATGGTGTCTATTGATAGGTTTCAGATGACATCTAACAGCTCACTGAAGGCACTGCACTGTCTCAAGCCGCAGGAAGGGACTGCTGTGGAGAGTTGATCTTAGCTTTCTAATCCAGGTAGCCCTGTACAGGTTTTCTAAGTATTCCAACCTTGTGAGGGCCTCAGTTTTTCTCTTTCTACGAGGGGAACTCCTGTGTGACTGACTCAGTGGCGTGTGGGGGTTTTAGCATACACTTCGCGGAGGTTTAGCTCAGGCAGAAAATTGCTGGCCTGCCACACACATAATAATAACCTGGGCCTGACGCAGCTGTTATACAAATGAAATATATCTTTATTTCTGCTCTCCTGCTTCCTTTTCTATCTACATGTTTCACCCACACAGACACTTCAGTTCCCCGCCAGATTGGACTAACCCATAAGTGGTATCTCCCTATCACAGAGACGCGATGGGACAGTTCTTAGATTCAAACACTTCAGTCATTCACTGATATATTTACATGACATGCGTAACTTTAGATAAAGGGGAAACACTGCAGGCAACTATCATTTGGTTTCTTAACATGTACACTTTTAAATGGAAAGAACCCTCGTCTTCACAGTAACATGTTTTATTATTGCACTGATTTAATGTTTCTCCATAGATTTATTTGAGAAATGCATTTTTCCCACATGCATGATTTTTAAAAATATCAAATTCCTGATTTATTGAGTTTTGAATTCCAAAAAAACAAGGCAAAATTCGATTTTTTACATTATTATTATGTTTCCTTTTTTTTTTTTTTTTTTTTTTTACCAATAAACAGCTTATTCTAAAACTAAATGAGATATCCAAAATCCCCTCTGAAAAATCTTCAGTTCAATACTTTATTAGATTCCGAGGGGCAGCCAGCATTTGTGTAACTAATATCAAAATAAATAAAAACAAACATATAAACAGATTTAGCCCCTGAAAATATTGGCAATTTGGAAAATTTTAGGCAATAAATGTCTTGTTTATGAAAACTTGCTTTTCTCATTTTTATGTCAGTAATCTACTGCAGTGTTTCCCAACCAGAGGTACAAGGATCCCTGGGGGTACTTGGAATTATTTCAGATTAAAAAAGAAAGTGAATTTCAATACTAATTTCAAAGGAAAGTCAGTTTTCATAATGTTTTTCAGTAAAAGGTTTGATTTTGAGAGTATTTTAACTTCACTTTGAAACAACACACTTTTAAATAGTGAATCATCTTAGTTTAGTTGGTCACTTTATAATAATATTGGCCAGATCCTGGAGTTAGGGGGTAATCGGAATATAAATGAAAGACCCAAGGGGTACACGAGACAAAAAAGGTTGAGAACCACTGCTCTACAGCAGAGGTTTCAAATGTATATCTTAGCATTTAAACAGTGTCTGGCCTTAAACAGCAGCTGCTGCCCCGTGGAGGCCTGTTGGCCTTATTCCGGACGTTCCAGTGGGCACTGACATGACTTGTGCCCGCCCTTTCTCTCATATTAGTTTACATAGAGCTGCAGAAATCAAGAGAAAATCAGTTCCACTCAGACATAAAGCCACTTTCAGGCCATTTTACACAAATCAATTTACTGTTAATTAGATTTCAACATTTTCCCTCATTCTCCACTTAGTGGATGGACTTCATGCTCTACTGTGGCAAAAAGAGGCAAAAGTGGGTGGGGCGGAATAAGGTGGACACACCAACTGTAAAAGTTATTAAGGAGAGGTGAATAGGGAAAAAAATCTATAATAATGATTTAGTCATATCAATGTGAAACTTCTGCAGTAGATTACTGATATAAATATGAGAAAGTATTGCAAATTCAGTCCATTTAAGTTTTCATATAAAAAAATAAGACATTTTATGCCTAAAATTGTCAAAATTGCCAATATTTTCAGCGACTAAATCTAAATAATGGATAAACCCAGGTTTAAATGTGTGATTTATTTTGTTTATTTACAGTGTTAGTAACAAATATTTTTTTACAAGAGGATCTTGTTTAGTTTTTGAATAATCTGTAAAATATCCAATTTCTCCTTGTTTTTTGAGGGATTCAAAGCTGAATAAATCAGGCTGGGAATTAATTGTAAAAAAGAAAAAAGAAAAAGGTGGTTGCATGAGAGGAACAAATACCTCATTTTGAGAAAAGCGGCCCTAAAGTTTAGTAGTGCGCGTACAAGCGTGAGCACGTTTCGGGCCTCTCCCAGAAAGGAAACAACCATAATGGATTATAACGTCATCTCGAGGAGCCAACAGGACATGTGGATGTGAAATATGTCAATATTGAATGAATGCTCGAGGGAAAGACGGCTTTGTGAAGCGATGTTTGAGTTACTTCCTGGATATCTCATAAAACAAGCATCGTAGGTTTTGTCTTTTTCATACTCTGACATGAAACCAAGATGTTAAGGTCAATCTCCACATTGACCACTGCGTGTCTCATCTTAACTGACGTTTTCTCTGGCGGACCAGCAATGTGTCTCCCGGTGAGTCATCGCACCACTGAATTGTGCGGTCCTCATGCTGGATCACTTTGGACCCCTGGATACAGAGCGTCACCATGCATACTTCAATATCAATATCCCTGAAAACGAAGGACCGACACGTTCTGTAGATGGCTTCATGTTCCTTTGGCCGGCCTTTTCTCACACGCGTCGCTCTCGTACCCCTCCATGTCCTGCAGACTGGACGCGTCAGTGTCCTCCCCCCCGCTGCTCACACTGCCCCTGTAGGCTATGCCACCCAGGAACGGGTACAAGTTCTCGGTGAAGAGATCCCGGATGTTGTAATACGGGAGTTCTGGGTCCTTCCTCTCCGGCCTCTCGATGCACTGCCCCTCCATGGCCTTGTTCCTCTGATAGTACTTTGAAAACTTGTTGAAGATGATCGTAATTGGCAAGGCCACGACCAGCAGGCCGCAAACGATGCACAAAGTGGCCACTATTTTCCCGAGCAGAGTCACGGGGCAGGTGTCTCCGTACCCCACCGTGGTCATGGTGATGGTCGCCCACCACCAGCCCGACGGGATGGTCCCCAGGTCCGTGTCCGGATCGTCTTTCTCCGCAAAGTAAATCATGGCGGAGAAGATGGAGATCCCCACGGAGAGGAAGAGCAGGAGCAGGCCGACCTCTTGGTAGCTGTGGCGCATGGTGGCGCCCAGTGCGCGCAGGCCGATGGAGTGCCTCGCCAGCTTGAGGATCCGCAGGACGCGCATCAGCCGCAGGACTTGGACCACCTTCCCCACGTTCTGCAGGTCCTCGCTCTCCTCGGCGTCTTTGTCGGCCGTCTCCAGGGCCAACGTGAAGTAGAAGGGCAGAATGGAAGCCACGTCGATGATGTTCAGGGGGTGGCTGAGGAATTTACAGCGCGACGGGGCGACGACGAGGCGCACGATGAATTCGACGGAGAAGCAAGCGATGCAGATGACCTCCAGGACGGCCAGGACGGGGTCCTCGATGAGCTTGTCGTTGGCGTCGTGGCGCTGGAATTCGGGCATGCTGTGGACGCACATGGCCACGATGGACGTCAGCACCACGCTCAGGGAGGCCACGGCGATGATTTTGGAGCCGCGGGAGTGGGCGGGGTCCTCCAGCCGGAGCCACACGTAGCTGCGGACCTCGCCGCACCACTTCCCCTTGAACGTGGCCAGGTCCTTGTCCAGCGCCGACAGCTCCTCCATGGACGAGTCGAAGCTGGGCTGGCCCTGGTCATCGCTGCGGACGTCCCAGTCACGGTCCTCGATGTACTCCTTCCTCTCGTGGTACCTGCGCAGAAGACACGGACTAGTACAAGGACGACACTCACTAGACGCAGTACTTTTATAACTTCCAATAGTTCTAATTCCAAACAGCCTATAGATTTCTGCTAATATCTCTATCTATTTATGTCATTACTGGGGGAATCCAAATGAAACACAAACGGTCTCAAAGTTCACTGTCTTCTCTGTCAGCACATATAAATGAAGATCCAAATATTTTCTCTGAAAGGCGTCCAACAGTGGTGACGATAATCAAACATATGAATGTGAGGTTAAGGGTTTGTGAATCCAATCACTGTCAAATACTGATAAGGTACAATGTCCCCTTTCTTTTTGGATATTTCTTACAAAAACTGTATCTCTCCCATAGAGTTGTATTATACCCTCCAAACAGAAAATATCCCAATGGTTAAACTCCAAATCCACCATATGAACTTTTTGCCTGAAAGTCCTTTCTATGGACCAATGTTACACCCATGTTTCTGGAAATTACCACAGATAATGAGAAGATAAATGGACCTCAGGTCATGAGCTGAAAGAGATGTCATTGGACTTTGTGCCTGTGTTAGTTTCATCTGGATAGGCCCAGTAATGAGACATGAGCCATAAACCAAGATGGAAAATCTGTCTAGTTACCACCTTAGCATGCTGTGATGTCACACAAACGCAACCTAATATTAAGGAGGCTCCTGCCCCTTTACCGTGTGAACGCAAACACACGCAGGGATCGTGTTTGTATCAGACGCAACAGTTAGAGTTTAGTATTTTGACAGAAAAGTTTACAAAAGTTTGTGAACTGATTAACATCTGAGCGACCTGCTCTGATGCTGCTGCAATCCTCATGTCCGTTTGTTTAATAATCCAATAACTACAGGGAGCCATCAGGTCTTTTTTTTTTTTTTTATAAAGCACGCGCCGGGTAGTGTATAAGGCGTTCGAGGGTTGTAGGAAATAAAAGCTCTGCACTGCTAACTTAGTTTTAAATGGAAGTATTATGTTCCAGATGGCAAAAAACACAGTGTTGCAGTTTGGCAAATAAATATAAGTCTCAAAATGTTTACTCTCCTGCATACAGTATGTGATTTATTTCTGCTGATAAATGTGTGCTGCACATTCAAGCACATTTATACGCCCTCAGCTGCTGTCGTCACTGGTTCTTTTGGTTCGGGAGTAGAAACTGCTGAGAACAACATCCAGCCGTGCATCTGCTGCTTTGTGGTTTTGCCAAAAGACTCATTTCAGGGTGTACGCCTTCGACCATTAGTTAATGCGCTGCCTCACGCACAGAAACATCATCTGTCCGTCTGCCGCGTCCGCCACAGGCTGAAGGCTCTCCAGTGCTTTACTCTGGGGCATCAACAAACCAAACTAACTTTACTCTTTAAGGGGAGACACTTTGGGCCAGTTTGCTCTCTTAATATATACACTTTACGGATTGCTTTTCTAAAACGAGTCGGATCCTTTTTTCAGTCTAATTTACCCTGAACGAACACAAGAATCAGAGTCAAAGCGTTTTGCTCTAAAGTCAAAGCTAAATGCACTTATAATGATTTGTCAGACCGTTACGGCCTCTTTTTTTTATCAGTGGTGGCACAAGATTTGACTCAGAAACACGATTTTCAAAGCATAAATATCAGCCCCATTGTCATCTTAGGTGATAAAAAAAAAAAAAATACAAAAAATAAAAGGTGCCTTTCATCGACCGCGTCTGAGATGTTGTGAGTTTTCTGGCTGGGGTTGTTAAAATCATACTTTAAAAAGAGCCAGTCTTTTGAACGGCTCTTGGAAATGAACGGACCCCAAAGACTCGGCTCCCAGGAAAGAGCCGTAAATCCCATCACTAATAAACTTTCACCAAACAAAAATAAATGTATTAATAAAACACACACACACTAACATGTTTAAGTATTGCACTGACTAAATGTTTCTCACAGTATCTATCTAACATGGGTCATTGAGTTTTTAATATATATATATATATAAAAAAAGACACTACATTACATTACATACATTTTTTGGTCAGTCTCTACAGCAGAAGTTTCAATTTGATCTGTGTACATTTAAATTCACCTGCAGTGTCTTCTTTGCATGCCCACATCATTCGATTATTGCCAATCTATGTTTCATGTTGCACATTTCACCAGAGCCAAGTTCGAGTTTGCGAAGCCTTAGACAAGAAAAATAAATTATTATTTTGAACACAAAACATCAAAAAAGGCTATTACGCTCATGTACTCGAGCAGTATTTTCACTAGTGGTGGCAAGAAAAAGTAAGTACACCGTTTGGAATTTCTCACATTTCTGCCTAAATTGGTCATAAAATGTGGTCTGATCTTCATCAAAATCATAAGAATGAATAAACAGAGTCTGCTTAAACGAATACCACCCAAACTTTTAAATGCTATCATATTTTTATGAGATTAGACGCTTACAATGAATCTTGGACCATTCTTTTTTACAAAACTGCTGCGTTCAGCGAGATTCAAGAGGTGTACTTACTTATTCCACGCTGTCCTGTGAATGTTTACGTGTAATGTACATCATGCGTAAATGTTTGGGTGGTATTAGTTTAAGCAGATACTGATTAATCATTCCTGTGATTTTGATGAAGATCAGACCACATTTAGTGACCAATTTAGGCAGAAATGTGAGAAATTCCAAACGGTGTACTTACTTTTTCTTGCCACTGTACACACACATTTTTTTTTATGCCCAAATACTATTTTTTAATGCCACAGATGCAGAAAAAATAATCAAAAAGAAGAACGAGACTTGGACAAATAAAATGTGCAACTTAATATGTTTTAGACCTTCACTTTGGCATTTTCGATGAACTTATTCAGTAGGTAATTCAGTATTCAGTAATTGTTGAGCGATGTCATAATGTGTCAATAACTTTAGACCTTTAATGACATTTAAAGCCTTGATTGTCTTGAAACCCAGAGTATTTATTTGCGGAAATGATTCTAAAGTACTTGGGTAAATATTTAGACTAACCGAAACAGGCAGGTTTATTTCCTTCATCTAGAATCAGCGTATTGGCCGTGTTCATGACTCGTAGGTTATTTTGTGGTGGTGAGTGTTTATACAGCGACTGGCACAGACTCCACTGGCCTCAGTCATCGCTCACATTTAAGCATCAGCAGGACTTTTACTACTGCTGATTTGGGCATTTCCAGTCGCCGTGAGGAGCACGAACATTTGAGGGAAGACTGTTGTATGAACCGATAAATGCACATCTCGGGCCGCGCGGTGCATTATGGGCATGGCTATTCACAGAGAGCGAAAAGCAATGAAGCGAGCTGTGATTTGGACCAGTTCAATCACTGGCAAGTTGATGATTGATGATTTTTTTTTTTCTTTTGTAGTTGCCGTGGATTTCCTGTTACAACCGGGACTGAGAAAATAATAATACAGAAGGGTAAAGAAAAACGAGGAGGGATGCTGTCAAAAGTGACGACCAGGACACAGACACATATTCCTGACCCTTGAAGGCGACTGACGCATACTGTAGATATAGTACAACAAGGATCTGAAAGTGTGGCCTCACGTCTCCGATATTGCAGAATATTTAAACATTGAGTAGAAATCAGTCTCCACTGGTTTCATAATGAAAAATAAATCTAAGTAGTGAGGCAGGAAATATTTATAATTTACTGAACTCTTTTAACTTGAAAACAAAGACGATTTAAAACCTGTAACAAAAAAAGTCAATTTTTGGACAGGAAAGAAAATCTTTTTTAATTGTGGGTAGAGTGAAAAGAGCCTTTTTAAGTAGACCCACCTGCCCACATAGATTTGACTCAAAATTTATGTTATTCTTAATTTTTCGTGAGTGATTTGACACTCGAATCAATCGATAATTTGACACGCAGCAATTTACCCACAAGATTTAAAGCAGTACTAAGTAACGCGTTTACCTAAATAAATCCTTTCCGTAGTCCCTCTGGGGGTAATACAAGTGTTAATGGGACGATTGGGGGGTCTTTCATTTACCCCCTGGTGTCTCTGGCCAGAAAACCATGCTTGCAACTTGACTGCCACCGGGTCGGAGCAACCAATACACACTAATGGAATCACGAAGAAGAAGCTAACAGGCTAACGGGCAAAGCTAACTGCGGGCTAGCGCCACTTTGAACTGTATTTACAGCCAAGTTTGAGTGAAAAAAAAAATTCCATTGTATAACTGCATGTACAACATCCTCCTCTCCCTTCGCCTTTTCTGTCAGTGTAGTATTTACTCTCCAAGACATTTAATACGTAAAAAAATCGTCACTTGCTACGACACCTGCAGTTGCGCTTATGGCCTGTAGGGGCAAGAGTTACTTAGTACTGCTTTAAATCTACACCATTTGGAAACTTTTCTCTGTGATTCTTAAAGGGCCCAATCTTGTATTTCTAAACGCAGACTATAGCGTAACGTTTTTGCGTTTAGTAGAAGCGTGCTGTGAGATCTTAAGCAGGGCTGTAAGTGGGCAGGACAGACTCCCGCGGCCAATGCCGATATTATGTAGAAGAACCTTTTCCCCCAACCCGACTCTACGAGGGAGAGGGGTGGTGGGGGAGTGGGGGTGAACACGTGCTTTAGTTTGGGTCACGTTAACGCAATCAGGGCTGAGTGCAGGCTGGCACCACAGCGGGACAGGCTCTTTCTCTCGGGACATGGACAGTGTTTAATCCAAGTACTTAGAGTACTGAACTCCAGTTTGACCTGTGAGAGCTTATAAAGCCCATAACGCTACAGGAAGAAACAAGGATGTGAGGCTGATATAGGAGAGCGCTCAGTGCTGTTAGAAATAAACCACGCCTCAGTCGACCTCTTTATTTTTTTTAATAAGCGACCCCCTCTTGACAGTGATGACACCTGTCTAATGTCGCGTTTGGAGCTGGGCTGTCCTTGTGCCAGGCGGCAGATCTGATCCAAAGTCTTTAAACCAATCCCTGTAAGCCTTAGGGTTCACGGTTATTGCTCAACATACTTCAGTGTTCACAGTCCGCTACCTGAACTCGCTCACACCTTTCAATGGCAGCGTGGGTTTGTGGAAGCCCAAATGTAGGAACCCGATTGACCCATGCGGGCGCTTATACGGGCAGCAGATACAGTTTGTCAAGTGCAACTTTTCAAACTGCAAACTCGATCCGTGCAGCCCCACTTTTTGGTAAAAACACATTTGGTTTCGGACGCGCTAAGGAAACCATGAGATAACCACATTTCAGTTTTGTACTGGATAAGTTCCGTCCGAGTTTGGGCGACTCCAAGAACCCTGGCTCCCATCGACCGTCATCAGATACTGTCCACGCAAACACAAAGTCGATAGTGTTGTACGCACTTCACTACAGCCTCTCATCTTTGTTTGTGTGTACGGTTAATAACAAATAATCTGCACTCTGTGACTTACGACTTTAATATGATGAGTGCGCTGAGGTTTGCAGCTGGTGAGGCACATGGTGGCGAGGCAAGACGTGACTTGCAGCCTCTGGTAGGGATGCACGGTTTATTCTTTTTCTTTAACCGATGTAGGCGCTCTTAATGGTTAATAATGGGTTAACCGTTTAATCCTGGGACTGAAGTTTAACCCTTTCCTACAGTGTACCATCGCCCAGGCGACCCGTTTAAGGCGCGCCTGGCTGTGATTCTCGCACAAACCGCTCCGCATTTCCCCCTCCGAGTGCTCTAATGCTGAGCTACAGTCAGCCGTTTGTCCAAAACAACAGTCCGGCTGATGTCTGTGCGCCCTGTCATTAAGTTACTCGTGACACCGGGGAACTTTTCTCACGTTCATGCGCGCCTTAGATCGAGGACATGTGAGTGTTTATATCACCGCGACTTATCGGGACATTTCATCGTTAGCTTTATGAAGCTTATGCGCAAATTCAAGAAGGAAGACTCAACAGCTGTTTAAACCACCGGCAGCTGTTTCCCCTCATCAATCACAGTCCAGCCATTCAGCTTCTCCACATCAGCCAATCATCGCTTAAAGATTCCTTCATAAGCACCATGGCCCATCACTCCGAGTTTCCCAGCCGTGCTGCGACCCTCCTCCACCCCTATTCTCCACCTGGGCTCTCTCGGCGCTGCTCGAACGTCTGGTCGCCCTGGGTCTTCTACCACCACCAGTGTCCAGGCTCCGGGGGAAGATCCTGGCTATCATTCTACGCCGTGCGGATTTATCGTTCATCCAATCTTCCGCCGGGGTCGGAGCCCCAAATTATGTTCTGCATTCATTCAATAAAACGTCTAAAACGCTTTTCTGTCTGTGTGAGTCTTATCAGGTTGAAATGGTTTTGGCGCTCACACTCCTCGTGTTTAAGGGCACATATAAACACAGCCTTTCTCCCTGATCTCACTTACTTCATATGAAGAGCCACAATGATCCACACTCTCCGTTTGTAAAGGCAGGACTTTTATGTTTTTTGTTTTGTTTTTTTTATTTGATCTTTATTTATACAGGGAAGGCCCAATGAGAGTACGAGACTCTCTTTTTCATGAGCGCCCTGTTTCATAACAGTGAATAACAATACAATATTTACAATAGACATTTTTTACAAGTATCAATTAAAACAAGCACAATTTTCTTTATACATATCGAATACTAACCGTTTTAGATGAGAAAGAGGCACTAAAGAGTTCAATTGTAAAAGCGTTTGTAGTTCCTTCCATTTGTGGGCAGCGTAATATGAAAAGCCTCTTTTTCCCGTGTCACTCTTTACGAGTCTATTTTTCAAAACCAAACAGTCATGTGACCTGGTGTTGTAGCTACTTGAGCTGTAGTTGAGTTCACATGCGAGATAATCAGGAAGCCTCCCAACAAGTCCCTAATAAATAAATAAAATGCAGTGTTGCTCTCTTAAACTTGTCAGGGAGGACCAGCCGACTTTGTCATACAGTAAACAGTGATGAGTTCTGTATTTGTCTCCAGTTATAAATCGAATAGCAGAATGATAAACTGCATCGAGAGGTTTAAGAAAGGAAGGTGAAGTGTGCATATAAACTGTGTCGCCATAATCAAGGACTGATAAAAACGTAGCTTGAACAATTTCTTTTCTATAATTCAATGGAATAAAAGATTTGTTTCTATAGTAAAATGATAATTTTGATTTAAGACTACGGCATAGTTTTGAAACATGTGTTTTAAAAGTCAATTTCTCATCCAGCCAGAAACCCAAGTATTCATAAGAGGACACTCTTTCTATAGCTGTGCCATCAAATGTATGGATATTTAAAGGTTGAACTTCTTGTCTCCTGGAAAACAGGAGAACATCCCTTCGTCGCCTCATCACTGTGCGCTAAAGATGTATTCCTCCGCTGTCGCCATTACATTATAAGTTTTAAGTGTCCTGTTTTTGGCGTCGTTTCAGACTTTTTTTGTGTTTTGTTTAAATGCCATGAAGATTAATCTAGCTCTATGTTAAATGTACCGGCCTGTAGCTTCGGGCCTGGGGCAGTGGGGGGAGGTGAGTGCGCTCTGAGAGAGAGAGAAGCTGGAGACGCTGACTGTCAGTGGCTGATCAGAAGAGGAAACGTTGCCAAACTTCATTCCAAGTTATGAAAACATAACCTCAAGTGCACACAGCAGAGCAACACGTGGCATCCGCAGTTAACCGGGCAAAGGGCTCTTAAAAAGGTCAGTTAACCATGAACAATAGTCTCTGGTAAGATTGTAAATGCCCTACATTAAAATAACTACGGCATTTTCCATCCTCACAATATTCAAAATAAAAAGATAACGCAGGGCTGGGCAATGAGTCGAAATGGAATTCATCTCTGTTATAGTCAATCTCAGTAACCATCAGGGTCTTTATAGTCGACAGGTTTACAGAAACAGGACCCAGTTTTAGTGTTTGAACGAGACAATGGGAGATTTATTTTGGTTTGAGCTCAGCTTTGTATAACAGGTGTGTCTGCGTTCATGAATCAGCTCCATTTATTGATTTTTATCAATAAATAAAAATGTTATCCAAAAGGCTTCTTCAGCTAAGATACTCAAACCTTTTGTTGAAAAAGAGGTCATTCCAAATGTGTGCCCCCAGGTTGTCTGAGTTATTATCTGAAATCCAGACAAATGAAAGCACACTGCAGGCAGTTAACTCATTTAAGAAGGTTCATATAATATGAAGCAAACTGACAATTTTAAAGAATCATCTCATCCTCATCTTACACTTTGCTGGTTAACAAAAGGACTGAGACAAAGGCTAATTTGAAGAAATCTCTCCATGGGGCGAGATATTTACACTCCAATTCAGATAAAAGTAATAGTTTTATTTCAATTAAATTAGTTTTGAGTGTGGTGATTTCTTTTATCTTAATCTAAGTGTAAATATCTCGACCCGTGGACAGATTTCTTCAAATTACACTCAAATCAAGGACAAAATAACTTATTTTAGGAAAATGTCACTTGTTATTTCAAGTTGATCAGCAGGGCCGGCTTATCCTGTGAGCAAACTAAGCAGCTGCTTAGCCCGAAGAAACTGCAGTACAACGCTCAATATAGTTAGCAAAATAATTTAATTCTGTTTATTTAGATTTTAAAGTTCTTTTAATGTTTTTTAAATGTCTTAATGGTCTTGGTCCTTCTTATCTTTCAGAACTGCTTTTACCTTCATGGCCCCTTCGCTCCTCTGGCGGGGGTCTCCTTCCTAAAGTCAACAGAAAGACTCACGGCGAGGCGTCTTTCCAATATTATGGCCCTCGCCTCTGGAACGACCTGAGGAGGAGCTCAGGACCGCAGAGAACGTTCATGTTTTTAAGAGCAGGCTCAAGACCCACCTTTTTAGCTTAGCTTTTAACTGACATCTATTTATTTAGTCCTAATGATATATTGTATATTATGTGTGTGTGTGTGTATATACAGTATATATATATATATATATATATATATATATATATATATATATATATATATACACTGGTGTGGTGTGCCCCAGGGTTCGATTTTAGGCCCAGTGCTTTTTAACCAGTATGCTCCCTCTTGGTCATCAGGAGACATGGAGTAAACTTTCATAGTTTCGCTGATGATACACAGTTGTACATCTCCATGTCTCCTGAGGACACCAGGCCAATGGATGCACTTTTTAACTGCATTTTAGATATCAACTCCTGGATGGCAGAAAACTTTCTCCAGCTTAACCAGGACAAAACTGAAGTTTTAGTCATCGGTCCTGAGGCCCAGAGAGAGAAACTTTTACCCAAACTACAGTCATTGTCTTTTAATCCTTCCTCACAGGTGAAGAACCTGGGTGTGATTTTTGACTCTGAGCTGACTTTAATTCCACACATTAAGAATATCACAAAGATAGGTTTTTAACATCTAAAGAACATAGCCAGAGTCCGCCCCATTCTCTCTCGGGCCAACACGGAGACGCTAATGCATGCTTTTATCACCAGTCGTATTGACTACTGTAATGCCCTGCTTTCTGGTCTTCCCAAAAAGAGTATCTCAGGTTTACAACTTTTACAAAATTCAGCAGCTCGTGTCCTGACGAAGACCAGGCGGCGGGACCACATTACACCGGTTTTAGAGTCGCTGCATTGGCTCCCCGTGTGTTTCAGGATCGATTTTAAAGTTCTTTTAATGGTTTTTAAATGTCTTAATCCTTCTTATCTTTCAGAACTGCTTTTACCTTATGAGCCTTCGCGGTCCCTTCGCTCCTCCGGCAGGGGTCTCCTAGTTATTCCTAAAGTCGATAGAAAGACTCACGGCGAGGCGTCTTTCCAATATTATGGCCCTCGCCTCTGGAACGACCTGAGGAGGAGCTCAGGACCGCAGAGACCGTTCATGTTTATAAGAGCAGGCTCAAGACCCACCTTTTTAGCTTAGCTTTTAACTGACTTCTATTTATTTAGTCCTAATGATATATTTTGTGTGTGTGTGCGCGTGCGTGTGCACCTGTGTGTCTGTTTGTTATCTGTAAAGCACTTTGTGATACCTTTCGGTATGAAAAGCACTTTATAAATAAAGTTTGATTGATTTGATTTATTTCTTTATTTAGCCTAGCCTAGCTAACTGTATGTTGCCTATATTTATTTTTGAACTGTTCATCTGACGGAAAGGTGCTTAGTTTTTAATGCGGTCTCAAAGGACCCCTCCAAGAAGTAAGAGTAGTAAAATATACAGTGGGAACCAGATATTTACATACACTTCATATAGAGACACATTTGCATTTTTTTCTCACTGTCAGACATGAAACCAGAATTAACTTTTATTTTTATTTAGGTCAAGTAGAATTTTGAAAAATATTTCTATTTGCTAGATGTCAGAAGAATGATATATACTCAACAAAAATATAAACACTTTTGTTTCTGCTCCCATTTTTCATGAGATGGACCCAAAGATCCAAAATTAATTCCAGATACACAATATTACCATTTCTCTCAAACATTGCCCACAAAAATCAGTCCAAATGTGTGATAGTGAGCACTTCTGCTTTGCTGAGAGAATCCATCCCACCTCACAGGTGTGCCACATCAAGATGCTGATCTGACATCACGATTAGTGCACAGGTGTACCTTATACTGCCCACAACAAAAGGCCACCCTGAAATGTGCAGTTTTTTGCTTTATTGGGGGTCTGGGGACTCAGAACCAGTCAGTATCTGGTGTGACCACCATTTGCCTCATGCAGTGAAACACATCTTCTTCGCATAGAGTTTATCAGATTGTCAATTGTGGCCTGTGGAATGTTGGTCCACTCCTCTTCAATGGCTGTGCGAAGTTGCGGGATATTAGTGGGAACTGGTACACGCTGTCGTATTCTGCTGCTGCTTGACCGGCGAATACGACAGCGTGTACCATATAAAATGTTTTTGTTACTTTTTATAAAGTCAGAAATTGACATACAATAAGATCACTATACCTTTTAAACAGTTTGGGAAAACCCAGATGACGATGTCATGACCTTGGAAGCACAAGTCTGGTTCATCCTTGGGTGCAATTTCAAGACACTTGAAGGTGTCAGGTTCATTGGTTAAAACTATGATAGAAATGTCCAGTCATCATACAGATCAGAAAGAAGGCGGGTTCTGTGTCCCAGAGACGAACGTGCTGTGTCTGAAATGGGAAGATCAACCCAAGAACAAATGCAAAAGACCTGGTGAAGAGGCTGAAACTGGTAAGAGTTTGTCCATTATCCAAAGTGAAACAAGTACTGTACCAACATGGGCTGAGAGCGAACCCTGCCAGGAAGAAGCCCTTACTCCAAAAGAAACATAAAAAAAAGCCAGTTTGGAGTTTGCAAATAAAAAAAGGATAAAGACTATAGTGAGAAGCTCATTCTTCTGGAATTTCTTTTTTTAAATTCTACTTGACCTAAAAACATAAAAGTTAATTCTGGTTTCATGTCAGACAGTGAGAAAAAAATGCAAATGTATCTTTTTATAAAGTGCTGTAACTTAAGCACAGGACCATGCAGAGTATCGATGCACAGTCATCGATATTGGCCCGCTCAGCATAAGTCTATTGAATTATGCTGCGGGTCCGGGAAGGCCTGGGCCGGCCCTGCCAGTATGTTTTGTAGCAGGGAGCAACAGTGTAAGAGGGTAAAAAGCTGAGTACCAGTTGCTACAGCAGGGGCTGAGGTGCAGCTCGTGGATGCCCCAGTACTCGATCTCTTGGCTGAAGGAGAAGACGCACAGCTCCTCCAGCGTGTGGATCTGACCCGTGTGGTAGAAGTTGAGCACGGACAGGAAGACGCGCGGGTTTCTGTCGAAGTAGAACTCCTTTTCCAGGGGGCTGTAGTCGTCGCACAGCTCCAGGATGGCGGCCTCGCTCTGGCACAGCAGCAGGAGGCCCAGGCGGGTGTGGGGGAAGCGCAGCAGTGTGTGGGGGTCCACGTAGTGACGCACCCCACCCACGTTCAGACGCACCTGGTTCTCGGCCCCGCGGCGAGGGAGGATCTGCCCATACCCCATGGTCCTGCAGGCGAGGCGCAGGGGAACGGCTGGGTTTAGTGTCACATAAACATCCACATAAACATGTGATCAACAACAGCACTCAGCATCGCTGCAGGTCAATAAAGAAACTTTCTGTTAGACACTGTGAAACTTTCCCTGTGGATTACTGACAGACCGGCTGCCACAGATTACTTGAAAAAGTAATTTGATTACAGATTTCTGATTACTCCATCATGACTTAGTTACCGTAATTTCCGGCGTATACGCCGCTACTTTTTCCCACGCTTTGAACCCTGCGGCCGATATCGAGCCGCCAACAGGCACTAGAGTCTCTAGCAGTAAACGCAAAAGTGAGACGGGACTTCTAATCTGCTCTTGGCTGAGGAACGGTAGATGAGTAACTTTTAAAATGATGAAGGCTCACTTTACCGCGCCACGGTTCTGCTGAATCTAGACGCGGCGCAGCGGAGGAAAACACAGGCTTTTAACCGTCCTGCAGAGGCACAGAGGCGGGTCTGGCCATGACAGACAGGGGGCGCCGTGAACTTTGTTTGTTTGGACGAGAGAAGCCGCGGAGACAGAGAAACCATCGTCTGGGCTCAGGCATCAGGGGAAACATGTTAAACCCGTGTCTCGCTATTATCCTACAAAAAAGAGCCAGGTTTGCTCGCTCTCTCTTACAACACGGACATACGTGTCTTTTATTTATGACACATGTATAAATCACGCGTGTAAGGTGCACTTTATTGGCCGAGATTTACGGTACTTTACTGATTGCTTGATTTTGAAAGTAACTAAATTAGATTACTTTAATTTCTTTATTAGTTGCATTAATTAGCTGCTGAAATCCCGCATCACAATACAAATGAACGGTTCCAACGCTCGCGTTATTGAAGTGCATTTGAGGTTCAATAGTGACCATTGTTGTCTACGTTTGTGTGTATGTTTATGTGCTGAAAATGACGAGAGTGGAGAGTAAGAAAAAATGATTGTATATTTTATGACAGCAGAGTAAGAAAAGTAGCTTTAATCTGATTACAGGTCTGGTGAGTTAAATTACTCGTTACTGAATAAAAGAGTCAGATTAGGGTCATGCATAACTTAGTAACTTGTTATTGCATCATTGGACGCAAGTACGAGAAAAAAATGTATTGCATGTTTTCTGTTACTTTTCAGCAACAAAATCTGAATAATGGAGCCAGGGGTAAATATGCAGGTTTATTTTGTGACATATTAGTTACAAAGACTTTTTCTGAGGGGATTTTGGATCTAGTTTAGTTTTAAAATAAGCTGTTCAGTAGTGGAAAAATCTGTTAAAAGAATATTACATTTTACCATGTTTTTAGGGAATTCAAAGCTCAATAAATATCCCTCTGATAAAAAATACAATAAAAACCAAAATATTGTTCAGTCCAAGACTTTACATTTGGAGCCTGTTGCACCAAAGTGGATTTGAGAAACTGGCCCTTGAAATGAGAGAAACATTGAATCAGTGAATAATCAAACGTTATTGTGAAGAATAGGACTTTTTGTTTATACGTATGTTTAGAGAACACATTGCCAAGTGTCTCTCCTGCGTGGTCATGAACACACGTGTGACTCATGCATGTAAACGCGCCTAATACACTCGCATTCATCCTGTGCATGTTTAATGGATGGACTCATTCCTGACAGAGGAAACCTGCAGGTGGCGCTGCAGAGGGTGGTTTGAATAGTGACTGTGACCTCCTGGGCTGGCAGAGTGGACACTCTGTTATTGGGTTTCTGCATAAACTCTAAAACATGACCTTTTGTGGTCTCCTCAGGCCAAATCCACTGGAAACTTGGAAAAGTGCAGCACTCCGAGTTTTCTTCTGTAGGTTTGCGGCGGATATATATCCGACAGTGCAGTCAGGCGCTCAGCAAAACATACAAGTGCAATAGTCTCATCATGTTCACAATCAGCCTGTGTGTGGTCTGCATGGACAATCGTATTATTGGGGTTTCTGTAAGTGTAATTATGCAGGTACAGCATAAGACAATAGCTGACTGTAACTCCAGAGGGAAATTCTGCAAAACAAGAAAAGATGATAACGCTAGACTGTATTTTCTATAATGCAAAATGGACATTTAGACTTTTTGTCACCGTGTTACAATGTTCTTATCGATCTTCTCAAACACAGACCTGGAGCTGTGTTTCCAGTTGGAAGCGCATCTTTGAGTAATCTTTGGCCAGTGGCTGTTCCTAACAGCACAGCGACAGCTCCTCCTCAGGTCCCAGGACACGCTCTGACAATGTTCAAATCCAGGCTGAAAACAGCTCTTTTTACCCGAGCATATGAAAACTGAAAGTATTTTATCTGCACTCTCGCCTTTTACTGTAATTGATACATTTTTATGTTGATGTTTTAATTATTGATTTTATCTGTTTTCTTGTAACTTTATGCTACTGTGAAGCACTTTGAATTGCCTTGCCTCTCCTCACCTCTCCATCTCTAACGGCTTCATCCTCTCATCATGGATTGTATATTTGGTCGAGACAGAGCATGTTAATGAACACACATGGGACTCACTGCTAGGACTGCTAGTGGGAGGGGCTCATTTGAATTCGCTCAGAAGACCAGGAAGTGAAACTGCTGGATATTATTTTCCGCCACAGTTGAAAGGCTGTGAACTGTGTGAACTGTTAAGTGCCTTACAGTTTGTAAATGTTGAATCATAAAAAATAAAAAAATAAAATAAATCATAATCATTAATAAAACAGCATGGATTTGTGAATTGAGGCCAAATAATCAAAAACGGTCAAAAATAAACAATGTTCTCCACATAAAAAAAATAAAATAAAAAATTGATGATTAATGATGAATATCTGCTCTTTAGACGGTTTAGTCAAAGGTTGCAATAATATTGTTATTAAAACATTCTGGACCGTTATCGTACAGACAAAACATACCATCCCGGATTCAGATAGATTTTAGGCTACGACTAAGTGTTCGAACCAAGTTTACATCCAATTTAGCTGTACTTAGTTTTATGGGACTCTGAAAGTTCTTTAGCGGGACGGTCCCACAGAAAGGAACACCCGAAACACACTGCACTTTCATGTTGGGACATCTGAAAGTGACAAAAGCTTATCTTATCTTCTCGTGTCTTGTCTTAAGAAATATGACAGTAATCTACTGTTTTGTTATATAGATTTATTTTTTATTTTTATGGCGCAATCTATATCCACTCGATGATCTGTTTTGTTTCTCCGGTATGAGCCACACCAAAATTGTGACGCTGTTTGCAGACCGCATTAGCGATCTCTCTGAAGGGAACGGAGAAAATCGATAGGAGGGCTCACAGGAAACGAGGAGACGGAGCCTGAGTGAGTGTGTGAGAGAGAGAGAGAGCTGTGTCACTCCAGCACCGCGCCAAACCCGCACTCACATTTCCACAAACGTCGAGTTGGGACCCAATACCATCGCGAACACGTGCGCGTAACACTGACACTATCCTACCACTCCACTATCACCCCATCCCAAAGAAGAGAAACCAACGCCAAGTTCGAAGTAAGTTTCAAAAGTACCTGATTTGGAGGTTGTATTTCCATTCAAAATAACTTTAAAGGAAACATGTCCGTGGGAGATGGGCGCCGACAGTCCGCCCAGCCCAGATCTGCGCACTTCCACACCGGGACGGGACGGGACGATGGAGAGAGTCAGGAGAGGAGCGCGGACTTTGTTCCCTTTTACAGCGAGCACAAGGCGAGAGGGAGGGGCGAGAGGAGAGAGAGGGAGAGGGAGGGAGGGAGAAAGAGGGAGATTGGCGAGAAAGAGAGAGAGAGAGAGAGAGAAAGGAGGGAGTGGCAAGAGGAGAGACACAGGGAGAGGGAGGGAGGGAAGGAAGGAGGGAGAGGAAGAGGAGAGAGAGAGAGGAAGGGAGTAAGGAAGGAGAGGAGGAAGGAAGGAAAGAAAGAAGGGAAGGAGTGGTGAGAGGGAGGGAGGAAGGAAGGAAGGAAGTGAATGAGGGATGAGAGGAGAGGGAGGAAGGAAGGAAGGAAGGGAAGGAGGAGTGAGAGGAGAGAGAAGGAGGGAGGAAGAGGGGGTTAGGGCGTGAGAGTGCGTGGTAAGAGAGGGGGAGACAAGAGAGAGATAGTCCAACTCGGTAAAGGAGAGAAAGATTAGGGAGGGTGAGAAGGGAGAGAAAAGGGAAAACATATAGAGTGGGAAGGGGGAGAAAAGGGGGTGGGGTTACGGTGGAAAGAGAGAAGGAAAGAGGGAGCAAGGACGGGGGCAAGGGAGGAAGAGAGAGAACGGAGGAGTGAGAGGAGAGAAGAGATAGGGCTGATTGGGAGAGGGAGAGAGAGAAAGATGGCAGGGGAGAGAAAGAGCGATGAGAAGAAGAAAATGAGGGAGACTGGGGAGAAAGAGGAGGAGGCGAGGGAGATGGCGGGGGGAGGCTGTGTAGCAGATGAGATGTAGGATTATAGAATATATCTCAGGCAATAAAAATGTACTTTGTTAATGGGCTCACACAAATATAGATTTTTGCAGTAATAACTATAGTCCAATCAAATATCCATCAACACCAAAACAAAAGAGTCCTACCATTTGAACATTTAGGTTTGGATAAATAAATGCTAACGTGAATGAGTTGCAAGGAATTCAATTTAAATATGAAATGTGTAGCAGGTCCAGTTACCGCTAATACAGATGCAGACTTACGTGAACCATACACGTGGGACAAAGCAGAAATATCGGTAACACATAATAATATCGCTTTATATTAAGGGGTGCTCATTAAGTCACACTTTTGTTGTCAGGTGGTACAACCAATGTAAGTATTGGAAAATACTTTTTTATTATTAAAGTGGGGATAAAAGAGTTCTTCACTGTAATGGCGCTACCCTTGTGCACACGGTACGTCACACTGCTCATGCAGGGGGTGTGAGGGGTCAGCAAGGATTGTCTTTGCCCCAGGCTATAATGGACAAAAACAAGGATCGGTCATTTTAGGAAACAGTGTTAGATTAGCCTGGACACCTGTATGAATCCCCATCAGTGAAATAAACGTTCACCTTTAGGCTCATGTGACCCGTCCTCTATCGCCCCTTTGGGCTCAAACAGGCTTCTCCTACCATCACAAGATGGCGTCCTCCTCTGCCGCAGCTGTGAGTCGTGTGTCCGCTCTAGAGGGGTGCTGCCTTAACTGTGCTCATCAGCCTGGGATTGGAGTCACCTGTGTCCGGCTGCAGCAGGATTTCAGTCCACTCCCTATCCCGACAGGATCAGAACACACCACTGCACGTCTGCGATGGGACTCCTACTCCAACTACGGTCAGTATCACGGTCACTGGTGCAGATGTAGATGTGCATTATAGTTGAAACTGCTGATCGTTTCAATGCAAGTATGCTGCCATCCTGAGATCGCGGCCACCATGTTGTTTCATATTCACCTGTGCCTAGTCAGGTGTGTAGGGGTTTGGGGTCATTGGGCTCATTCCGTTCCATGCTGGATTTCGTTTGATACCCCGGCTTTCAAAAAGTTCTGTCGACTTTGGCACCCCAAAAAACACAGACCCAGACAAATAGGATTTCATCAAAAGTAGATGGGGATGGTAAAACCCACAGTTCAACTTTATTTTTCCTATGTTTTACCATTTAAAGTGAATTGCCGCCATTGGGGCCCAATTAGACGATCCAATAACTGCTGTAACTTCCTTTCTATTTATCACAATTTGGAAAAGTCTTTTCAAGCCCTTTCAGATAATGTTCATATTCATTGAGTTTGGAAAATTTTGCAGCATACCTATAAATAAAATATTGTTGTTCCTTTTTTACAGTACCAAAGTTGAAATATAATGTGTGCACGCATTTGGAGATTATAAGAACATCCCCCTTGTTTTTATTTTATGTGTATATATTTTTTTAAAGCGCTCATAAACCCATGAAGTAATTTCCATAAACCAAGGCATCAGTCACATGACTTACTGAGGCCTGGACTAATTTGGTTGAACTTGTCCTGGATTACTTCCTCTGACCCGGAGGAATGGGTCGACACACCCAGACATGGAGCTTCTGCATCATTGGGTTTAGTTAACTCTGGGTTTTCTGGAGGTTTGTGGCATTCAGACGTCACGATCCTGAACTCTCTCGTTGATACAGTGTGCCGTGGTTGTGTCCCATTACGATAATCCAACATGGCGTCTCCCGTCCCTGATTTGTCCCCTCTCTTTCAGCTGGCTGCTCTTCCTGGCTACAGTCCGAGCACAGACAAAGCCCTCCATAAGTATAATCATGTTTCATAATTGTTTTACTTTTCCAGTTGTATTTTATTGACTGTAAATGCGTGTGCCTGTCCAGATATCCACACAGAATGCCTGGGACACTCGTTTGGGATTGACGTGGGCCCAGTAGCAGGGAGGAGGGTGGAAGTGGCAGCCATTAGGAGTGAGTATGACATGGCACTGAAGCCTTAGAGCTTCAGCAGTTCTCTGCTTATTTGTTTTATTTGATCAGGACTAATTAAGTCTAATGAACTATCCTGCAAATTGTAAATATCCCAGAACATTGTCATCTGTTTCCTGAGGCAGGTTATTTTAATTGAATTAAAATAACATGGGTATAAAAAAAGTATCCTTCAGGATGTCCTAAAACGGCACAGAAGGCAACAATGGTCACAGCAGCGTCACCTGCAACTTCATGTTTTAAGCAGAATTTTCACTAAAGCAGTGATTTAAAAAGAAAAAACATGATTACCACCTGAGCTGCAGGGACCGAGCCACACCAGGAGACGGTTAAACAGCGAAAGTACGACACGAGTCAAGCCTGTGACTCTGGCAGTGTGTGCTGATGTGTTGACGGGACAGAGATCCCCCCCCCTCTGCAGCAAGAGGAGGCTGCAAAAGGTGAACCACGTCATAGCCAGGGCCCATTACTGCCTTAATGCGGTTGCGTGGTATGGATGCTCTCAGTCTGTGGCAGTGCTGAGGTGTTATGGAAGACCAGGATGCTTCTACCAGAGGAATATGACATCTGAGGCCCATGTCCAGGAGCTGTCTGTGTGTGGAGGCTCTTGATGCACCGACTCCAGCCTCAGTCCACTCCTTGTGAAGGTCCCCCACACTTTTGAATGGCCTTTCCCTGACGGTCCTCTCCAGACTGCGCTCATCCCTGCGGCTTGTGCACCTTTTCCTTCCACTTAACTTTCTATTAATGGGCTTTGATCCAGCACGTTGAACATCCAACTTTTGCTATTACCTTTTTGAGCCTTTCTCTTTGTGCAGAAAACCATCATTGACACCCTCCATAACTGTCAGGTCAGTCTTCCCCATGGTGAAGTCTACTGAACCGCTGAGACCGTTTAAAGTCTCTGGGACCCTTTGCAGGTGTTTTGGGTTCATTAAATGATGAAAAGGTGACACTTTAAGCCAACGATGGTCCCTATTCACATATTCTAATTTTCTGAAATTTTGAATGTTTTTAACAAGCTGTGAGCCATAATCATCATGCAATGTAAGATATGTACAGTCTTAATGTTTATGGCTCAGCTTGTAAAAACCCAACAATGAAACATCTCAGAAAATAATATTTTGAAAATAGACTAAGCCATAATCAATTAAAACAAAGGCTTGACATATCACTTTGCTTGCCGTGAGTCTATCATATATTCGGTTCACGTTTTAAGTTGTATTACAGAAATGAACTTTTTCACGATATTCTAATTTTCTAAGTTTCACCTGTAGTGGGAGTTCTTGTTGTCCCTGCCATGTTTTGCTTTTCAACTTCTCTAAAAACTCAAGTTTCTTCAGTCCTGGTTTAGTCCTTGTCTCTAACAATTACATAGCTTTGCTGCGCTTTAAGAAAACTGCTGCATTTGGGCTGAAGCGGCTCATTATTTTTTGGACACACTGCAGGTCATATATTGAAGTCTGGAGAGAAAAAGTGCCAAAACTCGGCACTGAAAGAATTTAACCTCCAAAGCTCCTCTACAGGAGCTTTTCAGTAGGTACTCTTTAACTGGACCCGGTCAGCAGTGAAAGTGTCGGAGGAAAAGGAGAATAATTAGAATATATTTCAATTTGTATATAAATTGATTGAAAAAATAACATTAATTATACACAAAATAGGGAGGGAAGGGGAGGGGGAATTCAGCTTCCTGCCATGGATAAAGCGCTCATGAAGTGCTGCACCATTGATTATCTAGTAGTTGAGGCTAAAAGATTTTGGAACAATTTCTGACAGGTTTTACACTTGTGATCTTAGTTTTTGATATGCATTTACTGCAGAGGTGGTTCTTAACGCTGCTCTCCTGCAGATGACTCTCTGGTGGTGCTGACACGGAGCCTGGCCTCACAGTGTGGATTCAGCTCCAGCATGGATTCCTCGGGAACACTGCGAATCTACGCCTCACTGCTAAACTGCTTCTCCGAGAACCAGGTAAGACTTTTCTGCTCAATGTGAGAGGAGGTACAGCAGGACCGGGACGACGAAAGGAGCAACAAATGCAAGTGATGTCATTGTAATTCTGCCATCCTGGAGCTCTGTCGGGGGCTTCGTGTCCCTGGTAGGGTCTCTCATGGCAAACAGGTCTTAGGTGACTGGTCAGACAAAGAGTGGTTCAGAAGCCCCTTATGAGAGACCAACAGGCCCGGTAAGAATCGTGAGGCCATCCTTCTGTGGACCCACCACCTGCAGGAGGAGCCAGAGGGGCTGGTGCGATGTGATTTGGGCAGCTCCAACAGCTGCCCCCACGACCCGGCAACGGACAAGTGGAAGAAAATGGATGGATGTTCGGCAACAGTGGAGTCATGAAGGGCTCTTTTTTATTATTACTGATCTGTTTCATTGCAAGGGAAGCACTACATGTTCATTTTTTTGCCTATAATCTGTTTTAAACATTGTTTTGTATCACCCAATATCAACAGGACATCCAATCAATCAATGGTTTTGTATAGCCCAATATCACAAAAGGAGTTGCCTCACAGGGCTGTAACAAATATTAAGGCAATAAAACAAAACAGTAAATAAGACGATGTAAAAACATTGCGATCGCTCGTATAGTGTCAGAGTAAAAGCACCGCTAATTTCATGCAATGTTTTGGGGTCTTCTTTCGATTTGACTGACCGTCCTCGTACTGACCATGTTTTGTAGGAGGACCAGCGGTTCAGCCTGAACCTGGTGCTGAAGCTCTCTCCAGATGAAGTCTACACAGTGACGGAGACCTGTGAGTACAAAGACTGGGCCCCCAGAGAGGTGCTCTGCCAGAAGGACTACATGGAGGTGAGTCCTTGGATGGGCCTGGGGCGTAACAGGGAATGAATGAACAGATGCTTTTATTTGAACACGCACAAACCCAGGGGGGGACTTGTATCAGTAATTTTTAGGCTTTGACAGGACGGCACTGGGTAGAATTTATAAGCAGGATGGGAACACATGACTGAGCAGAGCTGTGCCACATGGCAGCTGTCTCAACCCCTTGACTATCAGCTGCATGAGATTTTTTGTCCAATCTAATTGGATATGTAGTTTACTGGTGTTGGAACATGTTACGTTTTAACTGGCGCTGGGTCTGTTTCCCTTGTCCATTGTGGCTATTAATCAACATTTGGGAATGTATTTCATATAAATGTGTGCCTGCCCTGCTGTCCTACAGGTGTCTGTGCAGAGGGTTCTACCAGACGACCAGCTTCTGCCAAAGTCCTCTTTCTATGGAGCAAAGTCTGCAGACCCCCGCCGGGCCGCTCAGGTTGGTGCTTCTGGGTCGACTGTCACTGGACCTAAGGGATAGATGGAGAATGAATGAGACCCTCGGGGCCCCTCCCAGGAGGTGGAGTCAGGACTGACCACACCCACCTATTCAAGTTTGCAGTATCACTCAATTAGCAAGTCTTTAGTTGTGCTCTCCTGACGACCCACTGGTAATGGGCTGTTATAGAAAGGTCCCTCACTCCTGTGGAAACTGGGCTTCTGCCTCCTCTACGCCCCTCTCAAACCATCTCTTCTCCTTGGCTAGTATTTTAACCCTTTTAAAAAGTGTGGTTAGTGGTTTTCAGATGGAGATGTGATGCTGGCATGTTCTTTTGAAGAGTGACTGCTTGGTTCCCCATGTACTGCTCACTTTAATCTTGACACAGAATGGAGTGCTCTACATTACTCTGTAGCTGGGTTTATCTTTAGGATGGACTAACCTGTCCAAGTGTTGACTGGTTTGAAATACACTGGGATGTTGTGTTGTTTCTCTCATACCCCTGCTACTTAAGGGATAACCACTTTTTTTTTTTCTTGCGTGTTTCCTGGCTGTCTTGTGTGTTGGTTCTTTGGATCATCTCAGATATCCACAAACTGTCCTCCCTTTTGCAGTCGTTGGCACATACTGAGCTCTGTGTTGTAGTTTCCTAACATCACCTGTGTCTGGATGAAACAGGGGGAGCCGTCGTTCCCGTCCACCACCGTGTGGTTCCTCTCGCAGTCAGACGAGCAGCGGGCGATGGATGTGTCCACAGCCCTGAGCAGAGGGTACAGCCTCATTCTCACCCACAGCAGGCTGGTCCTCAGGAGTCCAGTGTCCACCGCGGAGACATATTCCATACAGGTGAGGACTCGTCTACTTTGTGACTAAAATTACAAAGAAAAGGCTCTCGTACAATTACATTTAAAGTGTAATGTTGTGCTGCACTTGGCCACTCGAGCTGGGTATCAATCCAGATTTCCCAAATTGATTCGATTTAATTTTGAGGATGTCATGCAATACCAGTTTCAGAACTATGCTGCAGATAGTGGTGCGTTAGTAAAAATATTAAGAACTTAACCCATTGCAGTTGCATTAATCATGTTGGTCAGGTTAAATAAAAAGTACAAGTCGTACGGCATTATTATGGGAACAAGACGTATTAAAAGTTGTTTTCATATCGAGCTGTTCAAAGGGAAATCGATTTATCTAAACCCCGGGCCTATTGCTTCAGTCTGTCAGAGGCAGAGGGAAGGGCACACTGAACGGTACACGGTTAGTATTTCTTTCCTTTGGCAATCCTCAAATGTCTCACTCATGACTTAGGAAAATGGGATATTGTCAGCTCATCTGCGCGGTACACTCTGCCCTGTCCATTTGGGCATGAGCAAACGCGTGAGCATCTGGGCTTTGCTATTGCCAAACATTTCTGCTTATGGCACCTGTCATAAATGTCCTTTTTAGTGTAACCAATGGCTGCTCTGCTGTACGACCGTAGCACTGGAGGCCACCATTGCTGTAGTACCTCCATATAGCCGCTAGTCTCCCATTAAATCATTGGACGCGTTAAAACAAACCAGGCGTTAAAGTTGTGTATTTTATTTTTAGTACATATTCCTCCTGAGAACGCTGGGTTAGTCACAAAGAAACCAGGCTGGTTTTCAAATTTTTTTTGAAATCTTGTGCTAATGAGGGTCGGGCTGTTGGCATTGGAGCTACTTGTCACGCAAGGGCCGAATCCACAGGAAGAACCCGCCCTATGCCCTTTTTAGGAACATGCTTTGTCAGAGCTGGGGAAGAGTCTGTAAATCCGCCATGATTTCCCTCAAACATGGTCATTATAGTAAACGGGGGAGTGAGGAGTAGTTGTCAACGGTCTCAGTGTAATGCGTCATTATGCTAATCTTGGTTTATTGTTAGTAACTGTCTCCAATCTTTCCAGATTAATGTCCCTGAGAAGCTCTCAGGATTCCAATTTGTTTCCATTTCTGGGGTTCTGTTTCTGTATATTCCTTTTATTACCCCAGAATTTTCACACGTTTGTTTCCCGGCGCAGGTGGCCGAGATGCCCATGACAGTGCTCAGGACCTCAGTTCTGTTTGGGAGGAAGTGGCTGTCCTCTCAGATCCATGCTGCAGCTGTCTGCCCCCTACTGGCAGGTCAGTTCATGTTCTGTTCGGTGTTAAATTCATCACTTACTTAAAGGCCCTGTACCTGATCTCTTTATAAACTGTTTTTGGCAGCGTTTGAGTCTAAGTCTTTTGGATGAAATATTGTATTTTTTTGTCTTGGGCACAGTTTAGTCATAGTAAATGTGATTCTAAATGTAAAAGGATTTAGTCATTAGTGGCCGCTCTCAACCTCGTCGCTTAAAAAAAAAAAAAACTAATTCATTAACAGCTGCGTCTGAACATTTGATCCTCATGCTTTCTGTGTTTCATTGGGGGTAAAACTGTTCTGAAAGGTCCCAGTGACATGACATCGCAGTCGGTCACGCTCAGGCAATGGACCTATAGCAGATGACTGTAGCACAGGGAGAGGGCGTGGCTGTGAGTCTGTGACCTGACGCCGCAGGTCTGTTCTCCGGCTCTGCATTCTGATTGCAAACGTCTGACAAACTACTTTCTAACATTCTCGTCAACTCAAATGCCTCGTCATGTCCCGACAGTTTGCACTTTCCACTCTTCACCATTCACCCTGTGCTGTCAGGTTTTATCCCATAGTCCTTATTAAAAACAAAGACGCTTTTAAGCCTCTGTGCGTAAATGGAGGGCCTGCCCCGTCCCTGTGGCATTCCCACAAGACTTTACTATGGAAGGCACATTCTGCTCAGTTTCATTATTGGATTAATTGGTTACTTTATCAAATTAACTGTTTACCACCGGTCAATAGGGTCCCCTCTGAGGTTCTTCTCAGTGGGACTTTCCTGGTTAAATATCAGTAAAGTGCCGCCTCAACTGTTTTGTCCCAAAAAAGACCGCTACTCGTCACTGCTGAGGCCTTCAGGGATTGTGGGACGTTAACTCTGTGCCCTTTATAGTGACTGTATTTACATAATTTTTTTTAAATATCTTCCAGTTTCATGTGAAGCTTTTGTCTCCCTTTAGGGGCAGCGAGCGTCTCCTTCACGGACACCTTGATCCGCTGGTTCCTGCCCAAACACATCACCCCCCTGCTCTCCTCAGGGCAGGTCACCCTGCTGGATGTGGGGCTGGGCGTGGATGGGCAGAGACTGGAGGCTGCAGAGCTGGAGGCCCGTAGGTACTCCCTGACTGTGGACGACACCTACATTGTGGTGGTGATTCCCATAGGAGCCAGGGGAGGATACTACAAGGTGAGGGAGGGACTTTAATATTTACAATGCGTCAAATTGCAGGCCCAGGGGGTCAGTTATATTATATCTTGGAAAACCTTTCAATGTTCAGACAGCTTTAAAATGTTTGCATTTCAGCTTTGTTTTGATCACAAAGTAAAGACTGTACGAGGTAAAAAAACAAACCTTTTTACCTGGCCGGTGAGCTACTTTTATGCAACAAAAATGGAGAGCCACTTGTGCGTCAGACACTTTAGTAAAATGCACCTTTGGAGTTCATAGTGCGTATGTGGAGTAGAGTATTTGCCGATTTTCCTAGAAAGGGCTGCAGAAAGTTTCTGGTTGGACATCCTCGTTTTAGAACATCTACATTTTTTCCCATTTTTGGAAACATTACGCTGCTGCTTGGGAATTTGGAACACTCTGAATATATGAGGCCTTCAACTGACGATATCCTTGTTATACAATGCGCTTAAAGCTGGCAGAAGGCACACTTTGCTATCAGCATTAACCTCACGGGCCTTACAAAATGGCTGCCACATTTGCCATGTCGAAGAGCATCATGTCCAATATAGTGTTCCTACAAACGTTGTAGCCCCTTGGACAATAGTCCAAGCCCTATTGAGAGGGTGAGTTTGGGTTCTGTCTGGTTGTCTGACGTGCTGCTTGGCTAACAGAGGCACACCGATTTTGCAAAATACATGGAGATGGAAAACGACTTACAATTTTGCATAATGTTGCGCACAAATCAGTGATGTAAATCCATGAGCCCTCTCCGACATTCATGAAAAGGTGAGTGTCTTTGAAAACTCCACCTAGACCCTGTAACAGCCCTACAGTGAGTGACGGCCAACTTGCATGACATACAAACAAATGCTGACGCCGAAGCTTCACCTTCGGTTGGTTGCGTCATTACAGAATTGGTTTCCATCTGCGTTTAAGAATTCTTGGCCATGGCTCGGGAACCTCAAGGGACAGAATAGAGTTTGCAGTTGTAAAGAACAGTGCACGTGGTTCTGGAATATGCTCTTGTTTTCCAGAGTGTTGTCCAAGATGGCCGCTACATGACCACTTACAGCGTGGAGCCATTTCTGGAGATGCTGTGGACCGAAGACGCACCCAATGAAGACACTCGCTACAGGGTCCTGTTCCCCATCAGTACCCCTCACATCTACCGCCCCCCACAGGTCACCCAGAGTAAGATTATGTCCGAAACCATTAAATGATAGACTCCAAGTACTGACTAGCAACCAATCCTTAACCTTTCATGGGGTCAACTGTTGGATCTCTATACAGTTTGTGAACTAGAGCTTCAGCAGCGTTTGACCATTCTTACCCAGGGGAAGTGACATCACAAACCGCTGTTCTTTAAAATCGGTGCAGACCAAACAAGCGCGTACCACCACCTACTGTGTTCAACATAATGTCCAAATAGACATTTAAGGTGGGGAAAAAACATCCAACTTGTCCTTTACAGTTCCCTCTTATCAACAGCGTTTTATAAAGCTACAGTATGCAAATTAGCCATGTGGGTTAGGTTTCTACTAAATGAAAAAAAGCACAAACTGCCTTTAAGGCCATTTACTGAGGAGGCTCTTTAAAACCATGTGACTGTGGTGACGCCAACATTGTCACTTTTATAAAGTTTGGCTTGTGCCTAATCTTTTTTTTTTTTTTTTTATGAAATGTGAACCTGTCAATTAATAACTGCATATTACTGCTGCTAAACCACAAAGCACATCAACTATGTTTATAATTAATCAATTTCAGTTTGCAAATATGCTCAAACTCTACTTGCCATAGCCATACCCAAGACAAAAACATATTTACAAAATGGTATCTAGTCTCATACTGTCACCACCTTTTGCTTCCCCTACTCTTAAGCCTCCAGTCTGAGCAGGGGTTTAGCACCAAATTCGGGGCCCTAGGTTCAAACTTTAACCTTTTTTAATTGTGAAATGTTTTCATTGGTCCACTTTTAGTAGGCCTATTGAAATTATTAGCTTTATGTAGACCTTAAAGATATCACATCAGGGGGTTGTACTGGGGACGCAGGTATAATGGATGTAATAAATGGGCTTAAATACATACAAGAAGACTAAAGCTTCAGCCTGTTTTGGTCTCGCCATATTTGAATCCTACATTTAAGTGTAGGTAACAGTTAATATAGTTTGCACAGGCCATGATACATTTTCACTACTTCTAACGAGTCTCTATAGCTGTGCCTTTAATAATGAACATGGATAATTTTTATATTTAGGCGAAAATACTCGGCGTGAGCGACCTGTGGCTTTTGTCACTGTTTCGGCCTGATAGCAGTCAATAGATGAAAGGGAAACTTAAGTGATTTAAAGGGCTATGTGGAGTTTGGCAGTTTTGTACTCACGATTGCCCCCTCAGGCCAAATGCGTAACTGCAGCCTCAATGTTAAGCTCGTGCATGAGGCGCTCAGGCTTTACGAGCACCAGAAATGACAGCCCCAGCCTGGTCAATTTACAGATGGGCAGGCGTGACTTCAACTGAGGTAAGAAATGTTACTGTTAAGATATTTAGACCAAATCAATTTGAGTGAATATTTTCCAAGATGCGATACTTGCGCAAATGCACAGTAAAGTGAATCGAGGGAAGAAGCCAAATACAGAAATGAATGAATGATGTTTGAAGGAGAAAAACAAAATACTCATGTGTATGCGTAAACGTAGGCCTAATTAAAATGCTACTAGGAAAAGCCCAAATCGTCTCCAATTTCCTGGGCCCAAAGTTAGCTACGCTAACTTGTAAACTATATTGTAACGGCACATGTCTACTTTTTGTAGTCGTTTCACTACTTGTAAATCCGTGAACAATCATGCTTATTTTGCGGCCAAGAAAAGCTAACATTAGCAGCATTATTATTTGCCATTGTAAATACAGCACCGTTACTACTAAAATGTTTTGTAGGTACGTCAGAATTACTGACACTAGTCAGGCGTTTTTTGGGTGGGTGTTGGGACGTGCCCGCAGGTCACCTAGAGTGAGACGTTGGTTTCTTCAATTAGCCCAAAGCATTATCAATTTAGTTAAAACAAAATTTCCTAGACTGAACGGTTCTGGGACATTCACATAAGGGGCCCCTGATATGGACTTCGGTCACATTTGTTTTCCAGCTACATTAGGCTCAAAGCACTTTACATAGGGTCAGGTTAGTGAAGTGTGGTGCACACACACCCTGATTATTCAGGGCTGGCCTTTGTCTGATGGGGTGAATGTGCAGTAATTTTCTTTTGGTCAGTGCATTTAATTTGGCATCACGTGATTGTGGAACCCTTTTCCCTCTGTCCCTCAGACACAGAGCCTATAGAGGATGTGTTTATGGTGAAGATTGGTCCATTTGCTCCAGATGTGGTGCTTCTCAACATCACCTGCCCCTCTGAGACACTCACCGTGCAAAAGGCCCTCTCCAGAGGGTTCAGGGTCCGAGAGCGGGTCGATCCAGACAGCAAGCTGAAGAGCTTCACCATCTTTGTCCCCCGCACTGACCCGGCTGTACAGCAGACGGTATTTTGGCAGTATTCTTGTACTATTCACCGCTTCTGTGGCAAAGGCTTTTGTTGTTGGCACTTACTGTAAGTGGTGAAGTCAATTAAAGAGGGTGACAAAGTGGGAAACTGAGAAGTCGCTAAAAAGCTAAATCTTTGTGTGGCCTCAGACTGATCACAGAGCAGGAGAACCTCCGGTTATTTTAGTGATATTTTGGCATGCTTGCTGCAGTGAATTGGTCAGATGTTACATCAATACCATAAATGAAAGCTTGTGTCTAAGTTAGACGTGCTGTCTGATCATGAACCCAAGATGGCGCCACCCACCGGGATTTCCTGAACAAAGTATATACAGAGTAATGTGTCAGATGGGGACTCGCGAGTCTTAAGGTGCTATTTTTAGAGACTTGCGACTCGAGTGGGAATCGTCCCCTAAAGACTCAAGACTTGACACGTGGTCAGACTCGTGAACGTTACAAGTCCCTCGTGCACTTATTCCATATATTTTGTCAAAGACCAAAAGCTGCCAGTGGATATAGCAGGGTCCTGTTGTGTAGCTATGGGCTGAGGATGGGAACCTCATGTCAAGTCTGTAAACCAGTCTTCAAGGTAAGACTGGACTTTTACTGTATGATAAAGGGCACTTCAGTAACATGCTGAAGCTAATACTAGACATGTTAACTATACTGATACTTTTACAAAACTGAACTAAAATGTTGTGGTGTGGGAGGAGTAGTTGAATGAAAATTGGGATTGACCGCGAATGGCCTTATGCTAAAGTGAAATACTGAGATGTTTTGTGTGGAAGCCCTGGCTCTTAGCTCATTTACAGGTATTGATTTTTAAATGGCTGTAGTGTGATTAATTTATATATATATATATATATATATATATATATATATATATATATATATATATATATATATATATATATATATATATATATATATATATATATATATTTTTTTTTTTTTTTTTTTTTTTTTAAATGAGTGCAAAACATATAGAAACTTTGGGACTTGGCCTTGTGGGGTCAAAGACTTGACCTTGCTGGTCAGGGACTTGTGTGCATCTATGCTCTTAATGTGAACGTAATCTGTTTATAATGTGTGGTGCTTGCAGAAGGATCAAGGCCACACGGTGTTCTCCGCTCAGCTGACCTTTGGCTTCATGGTGTTGCCGGAGCACCAGCCTTTCTCAATTTCTGCTGCTCTGGAGGCTCAACTTCCACGCACAGGTTTGGACACATCATTAGTTTCAGTAGACTATAGTGATACAGGACAGGTTTTACCATAGGAGTCCAATTTTTCAAAGGGCAGATACTGTCTGTGCATATCTAGATTATTGTATCTGCCGTAATGGTACTGCTAGCCTTCTAAAAAAAATACTTATTTGTCTAAGACGCGCTGGTTTTAAATGCACTTCCTCGATACAAAGTGAACTGAAGATGCCTGACTAATGTCAACCACAAGGGAAAAGTTCAAATGAGTGACCGGGAACTGTCTGTGTAACTACGTTCTCCAAATTTGTAACCACTCTTGGCAATTTTCTTGCTGTGTGGTGCAGAGACACAATCAAACCAGGGCCTTCATGTTCCACAGTAAATCACCAAATCTGCTTTAAGCAAACATGCACAAGGGAAGTCGCTGCCTGTGCCACAATGCTCTTGCAGTTCCAGTAGGAGGGTACTACATTGTAGCATGCTGCTCGAGATCAATTGTTTTTTATGGCACAGTATCATCAGTTTCCTCAATTCTACAGTAAAACACAGTACAGATGACTGACAAATACCCCTGTGTCACAGAGACCCCATCAGTGACCGGCGAGTGTGACAATCACGACTTCCACGTGTTGGTTCACTCTGGCACTGAGGCCTTCCAGACACTGGTGGGCAGGAGCCCACTGACTCTCACTCTGGCACAACAGTATGCGTTTGTGGATAATGGCACTCACTTCACCTTCACTGTGCCCATCCTGGCGCCAGACGTCATCTTCGAGGTACAGACATGCTACAGAATCATGATTTGTCACAAGAATGCCTTAACTGTTTGTTTGCATGTGGCCAGACCATCGAGCCGTCCGTGATCAGGGCACGGCTGGACGTGACATTGATCTCTTCTGAGGACGACAAACACATCACAGACTTCTCCCTGAGCTGCAAATTCTTCTCCACGCTCGTGGGTGAGCTCTGTATTCGCCCATAATCCTCGTCCACACACTTTCATGGATTCATGCTCAGTTTCAGTGGTCAAGGTAAACTGTCTAGTAGTGAAAAGGCAGACTTCGCACATCACATTGGTGGGTGTGTAGGATAGAGGCTGAAGTTTCATAAAAGGGAACGCACACCATAAATTCTTAAGTTTCAGTAATAAAAATGCTAGGTTTCGACCCAACACTCTTCCTCAATTCTGGCACTCCCAGAACCAGTCTTTCACTATCAAGTCTGATGAAATTTGGTCTTTGTCACCTTAGAATATGAACAATCCCATTGATGGTCATTCTAAACTTTATCCTTCCATGCAGATTTGAGTTGGTGTGTTGAATACTTTGTCCCCAACTCATTCTACATGATCACATATAAACTTGTGGACATGTTTGGTTTGTGTCCAGAGTGTTTCCCGAACGGCACCATCACAGTCCTGGCTCTGAAGCTGGATGCGGTCCCTGGTTTGGACCCGAGTCGGTTAACTCTGGCGGACTCTCGCTGTGGTCCTGTGTTCAGCACTGAGCAATACGCATTCTTTAGCTTCATCGCGAGCTCCTGTGGCACCAGCAGGGAGGTAATGCACCCATCACATAGGGGTTACCTGGAACATACAGAGCCTTTTTATTTTAAGGTTTATTTTACTATGGGCTATACCAATGATGCGGTCTGTATCATCCTATGTGCTGGTTCCTTCTGTCCCCTGGCTCTGTGCTTACATCTGTAGGGCCCAGTCTGTTCGGACAGCCCCAAAACACTGGGCCCTCCCAAACTTATCAGGGCATTTACAAACGGTTTGTGTGGGTTCACTTCGCTGATATGACCCATTACCTTCAGTAGGACTTGAATGTTATACAAAGCTGATTTAGGTAAAATAAATGCTGATAGTTTTAGCTAAATCTGTGGGCTTCATGAATGTGTTTTAAATCACAAACATTAATCAGATTAGCCCAGGGGTTGGCAACCCATGGCTCTTCAACCTCCTTGTAGTGGTTGTGGCGCAACCACGAGTATATGCCTGAACTGGCAAAATGAAAATATTTTTTTGAAAAATACTTAAAAGCATAATATAAACTGCGATCTGTCCAACGTCAGACCTGCATCAGCCCAGTCCATGTTCGCTGCGTATGTGCTTGTGCGCCCCTCATCTGCCCGCTTTCATTGAATGGGCCTGTATTTACGTAACTGTAGTCTGAGTAAACGGGGAATATATACCGTATCATTCATAAACTTATTGGGACTGGAGCAATCTCAATGATTGAATGTCATTGAGGAGAAGCGGTGCAAACTTCAATCCAACCCCCCCCCTCATGCAGTGTTGAAAGCGAAAATACAAAACGTAAAGTCACAAACGCGTCTTCAAAGGTCCAGACAAAGGAGTTTGCCGCTTGGAGCGATCTGTGGAGCTGTCCCACCTGCAGAGGAGGGAGGCGTCATGCAATGAGTGTGGTGAACCAGGGAGGCACAAAACCTGGTGTCCCATTTACAGTGTTAGAATATCTCAGTTTTTGTAGGTTGCTGTATTGATGCAACAGAATGCTGAAAGTTGCATTTCATTAATTAAAAGTAACAAAGCATTAATTTAAAATTGTAAACAAATCAACATTGAGTTTTTTGTCCGGTCGTTTAAATGTTAAAACTATTGTGCCTCTTTGAGACTTTTTAATTTGGTTTTAAATGGTCCGAAATGGCTTAACTTGGATGTTAAAGGTGCGGTCTGTGGTCCGTCTGTAACCAGTATTTTTTTTTCAGTTTGTGGGCAACACAATGGTCTATGAAAACGACGTGGCTCTGCCTGATCATCTGGCCCAGAGGTTGGCAGAGAACAAGGAGCCTGAATACCAGTAAGTGTTCATGAAGCTTTTCAATGACTCGTTTAGTAATAACCGCTGATATTTTCAGCCTGAAGGTGAAGTGTTTGTACGACACCAACACGACACACGGGTTCTCTTACCACCTCCGGCCGAGCAGAAGCCAGCCAGCAGCCGGGACGTCCATGGGGCAGCTGCATGTGCAGTTGAGGATGGCTCACGGTGAGGCGCAAAGTACTTCTGTAAATGTAGTGGCCCTTTCAATGATCGGGATGGTCCAAGGGCCGAATAAAAGTCCTGTGAAATCACACCAACTCCAATTGCTTTGGGATCAAAATGGTGACCTGATTTGTTGTTGTAGATGGTTTGTTTGGAGCGTTCTACACAGACGGAGACTTCCCACTCACCGTGTCCCAGCAGGAGGTGCTGTGGTTCGAGGTGGAGCTGAAGCCTGCATTGGGGGGAAAGATTTCCTTGGAGCTGGAGAAATGCTGGGCCACGGAAGACCAGGAGAAGACCTCCACACCACGATGGAGCTTCATCAACAACGGGTAAAAGAAGGTTACTACTAAGTACTAACACTAGCACCTAATCCATAACCTTTCATGGGGTCAACGGTTAGATCTCTATGTAGTTGAACTTTTGCTTCAGCATTTGCCCATTCGACCGTCCTTACCAAGGGGAAGTGACGTCACCAACAGCTGCTGTCGTCTTTAAGGTTCTTAGCAGGCCAAACAAAAGCGCATACCGCCACCTACTGTATAGTGTCCAAATAAAGACATTTTAAGGTGGAAAAAAAACATCCACATTAACATTTACCTTTTATCTCCACAGCGGTTTCATAAAGCTACCGTATGCAAACTAGTCCTGCGGCTTAAGTTTCTACTAAATGAAAGCAAAAGCACGAGACTGTGCTGTGGTGGCAACTTGTATGTTGTCACTTTTATAAAGTTTGGCTTGTGCAGAATCTTAAATGCGCATGAATCATTCGAGAGTGGGGGCAAAGGGGGTGGAGATTGGCGCAGGGGCTTATGGGATTGCACATGGCTCCTAATCGCCAGCGAGTTGGCATCAGAGGTCCCTATGCTAAAGTGGCTATGATGGCATACAAGCCACTGTATCGTTTAGGAAGGAGTTAGCCTTCCTAACCGACTTCTCAATTTGGACGCTTATAGCGGATGCGACTCTATTTACTGGTTTCGGATGGAGCACTGCTATTAAGTGTGTTGCATTTTCTTATACAATTGGAAACAACCTGGGTAAAATGCAATGGTTGCTAGGCATACTTTAACGAAAATGGCCTTGACACCCCTTTAAAAATAGTCCAGCCCACAGCTTGTTTTTGAAGGTGAGCTTCGCAAAGAAAGATTATTGCCTTTTTTTTAATTTTTTTTTTATAGGGTCTTAATTATTGTGGGTCTGAGATTCTACTTGATTGTGGTAAATTACAAGGTCAGTGTGGCAGTTCTTTACCTACGCTGAGAAGCGAGACAGAGCGCTGCTCTTTAATCTTTCCTTATGTATTGTCTTAAAATTGCCATCAGACGAAGTATTTTAGTAAAGCTGCAAAAAGCAGTTACCTGTCAAACCTTGTGTGCATAAATTCTCCCAAACCCCAGGTGCTTAACACTTTGAAATCTCTTGTGAATCCATGTGACCGTAACTTTGCTGAGCCCTCAGTCAGACGCGAAGATTTTCTGTCTTTTTTCAGAGACAAAATCTCTGCTCTGAGACTGTCCCCTCTGCTTGCTGTGGACCCCGTGACTCCATCGGTTTGCCACGCTGCCTTTGAATGTTATAAACTTGTATCTCTGGGTGACCTGAATCAAATTGTGAAAAAACTAAAGCCCTCTTCGTGTCCACTTGACATTATCCAGAGTCGATTATTTAAAGGATGTCTTGATTGTATTGGTCCCTGTATTATGGGAGTTGGGAATGAGTCTCTAATGTCAGGCTGTTTTCCTTCTGCCCTAAAACATGCCGCTTATTAAAAAGGGCAACGTTGATCCTAATGTGACTAACTTTAGACCTATCTCTAAGCTGCATTTTGTGTCTAAGGTCTTAGAGAAGGCTGCCTATGACCAATTACAGGCTTACCTTGAGCTACATGAAATTGGAGAAAAGTTCCAATCTGGTTTTAAATTATGGCACAGAAACTGCCCTTTTAAAAGTTTAAAAAACCTCCTTTTAACTGTTGATGCTGGAAAATCTGCTGTCCTTCTACTGTTAAACTTGTCCGCAGCCTTCGACACTGTGGATCACAGCATCCTTTTAACTCGCCTGGAGACACATGCAGGCATCAAGGGGTCAGCTCTCAGTGGGTTTCGGTCCCATCTCTCCAATAGGAGCTTCTCTGTAAACCTAGGACAGTATTCTTCTGCTGTGTCACCTTTAAATTATGGTGTGCCTCAGGGGTCAATACTAGCGCCCATTCTCTTCGCCTTGTATATGCTCCCCCCGGCTCCATTTTTAAAAAGTACAAAGTCTGTTTTCACTGTTTTGCGGATGATCAGATTTATTTACCTGTTACAGCCAGTGATCCGCTATAAACTCTACAGGACTGTCTTAGTAATGTACAGGCATGGATGAGTGCAAACTTTCTGAACCTTGACAAAAACTGAGATTTTGGTGTTCGGACAAAGCAACCCACTGTGTGGACATGACCGCGTGATTGGTCCGTTGCCGTCCTTATGTGAGAAACCTCGGGGTGATGGTTGACCCATTGTTCAAATTTGACAAACATATAAACTGTCAAGTCCAGCTCCTTTCAGCTGAGGACTTTGGCCAAAATTAAGTCCAACCTTCCTCGATGTGATTTTGAAAAAGCTATCCATGCATTTGTAACGTCGTGCCTGGATTATTGTAATGCCTTGTATATTGGACTGGACCAGCGCCCCTGCAGAGTGTACAAAATGCTGCAGCCCACCTCCTGACCAATAGAAAGAGGCGTGAGCACATCACTCCTGTTCTGTGCTCCTTACACTGGCTCCCTGTCAGCTTTCGTGTTCAATTTAAAGTTGTTTTTAAATGTCTCTACTCCTTGGGCCCATTATTCGAGTGATCTCTTGCGACTCTACACTCCATCCAGAGCTTTGAGGTCGGCTGACCAGCTCCTATTGGATGTTCCTAAAACGAGAGGTGATGGAGCCTTCTCTGTGGCAGCGCCCCAACTATGGAATAGTCTTTTGTCTATCAGGTCCTCTCAGTCTGTGGAACAGTTCAAATCCAGACTGAAAATGCACCTCTTCTCCCTGGCCTTCAATACAAGCTACTAGCTTGGATTTTATTTCTGTGACCTGCTATTACTGTGAAGCACTTTGGTCAACTGCAGTTGTTTTAAATGTGCTATACAAATAAACTTGAATTGAATTTTCCCGCAGCTTTGCCAAATGACCTTTAGGATAGCCTCACCTTGCCATCCTGTCATGTCCCCTCTGTTCCTCAGCTGCGTGGTCCAGGACGGTCCTCTCCAGGTCCACATGATCCCAGTGAGACAGGACATCAGAGTGCTCTACCCCTCGCAGCTCAAGAGGTTCACACTGCGCCTTGGTAGCTTGATCCAGCAGCAGGGCAGTCCCCAGGTGAGACATGTCCCACAGGAGACGCATGTCCTTAAGGATTTAGGTTAAGAATGAGCATTTGTGGCTAGACACTTTTCCTTACCAATTTACATCTGCAGATCCTATGCCTCCCCCTCAGCTGCAGGTCTTTCCTCCAGTTTAACCTCCTATTGGTTCATAGTTTAAACAAGAACTTTGTCTTCGATTGTCCTGAGCAGTTTAATCTTCCCTGGCATATTTAGTCCATTCTTTGTCCTTTGATTCTGTTTCTCCAGCTGAGGCCTCCAAGGCAGCATTGACCAAAAGCCTCCTAAGCATTTTTTATCTTGTCAGCTGCAGGGTTTCTGAGCCATGCAGTGGGATTGACGTGATTTTTTTAATTTTTTTCCCCCCCATCTCCGACCTGCAGCACCTGTCGTGCCAACTACACAAGTTTGTAGTAGCCTCAACTGGTTCTGGGTTTTAACTTTTCTTTGGCTTCAGTGCAGTGGTGACTGGTTAATGGGGGCACTAGAGCACCACCCTCTCTAAAAATATAATTCTCCTATACCAATAATACAAAATGTTTACATTTTGCAGAATGTCTGTCACACTGTCGCTTAGTAGTAATCATTCCCTGTATTGGTGCCTTTTTTAATAAATGCCAGCTGATGAGCTTCCCATCATATTGAGAACTATCAAAACGATGCATTTTGGCAAAGGCACGTGATGTCTTGCCAATAACACCTTTGTCTTAAACTGTGCGGTCTTGTGTTGCAGTTGTTCATCCACTGTGACGTGATCGTCTGTGACCCCAGGAAACCCATGGGTGGAGTGTGTGCCGGAAAATGCTCAGACCAGCCCCAAGGTGAGGCACCACACACTAATGACTAGGGTGCAAGTAAACCACAACAAATGTGTGAAGAATGAACTATGCTCTTGAGTTTTTATGCCAAAAGAGCACGGTGTGTTTATCCAACGCGATCTTTAAAAGAACAAAATACTTGGCGCTGCTCTGAAATGGGCTACAGATATTCTGAATAGCACATGCTTTAGATTGCAAATCATCAATACTACATTCCCTAAACAGTTTTTAGGATGAGATCCTGATGTGAATGTCTCTGCAATGGTTCACTCTAAAAGTGTGACCGGTACTTGTGCTCCTCCTCAGGTCCCAGACTGGCTCCAGAGAAACACGTCTCCACAGGCCCCATCTTCTTCATCTGAGCCGCTGTTTTACAATAAACTTTTTAATATAAACAGTCTGTGTAATGTGCTCTTATTCCCGGAATGTTCCCCTGGAGTTGTACAGAAAAAAAAAATTAGTGACGGGGTAGATGTGTCAGTGTGTCACACACTTTAAATAATTGAGAAACAGCCACTGTATCAATGTTCGGCTTCATTGTATAGGTGCCATCTGGTGAAAGCATTGCAGCAGCTCATTTTTGTTCAGAAATGTGAACCAGATCATGAGTGAGCTGTTTAACTGAGTGATAATGCTAAGGATAATGAGAATGGAAACGAAGTATCAGTAATGGCCTACAATTATCATAAAATTAAGTCACTGACTGAGCTTTTAAAGGATGGTGTACAGGTGAAACTAGAATATCGTGGGTTTTTAATTCTGTAATGCAACTGAAAATTCTGCCACAGAGAATAACACGATTAAGAAAAACGTTCAGACATGAGATTGAGCACCTGCCCCTGAGGTGCCCCTTTCCCTCCATACCATTTTTGTTTATCCAAAGCTTTACCACAGTCCTATTTTTTTTTTTTTCCCCAATAAGCCTTATTGAATATAACTTGATAAAATAAATGAACATGCCCCTTAGTTCATTGGGTTCTGAATGCCCCGCCCACCAGCCCTGCGGCGCTCAGAGGAGGAAGTGACAGAGGGCTCTCCTGCACAGAACATCGATCTTCACACCTTGTGCTAAAGACCGCTTTTATCTGACCTCATAATCGTGGACCAATGAGGTCAACCAGCCGACAGTTTTGTATGTGATCTAAAAAATTAACTTTGTCAGACGCGAGCGCCGTTTAGCGCGGCTCACGGCCGCTCGGGGCATCGTCGCCGCGTACTGTCAAAATATTTCAGCTCTATGTTCTCTTAAAACGTGAAACTCTCGTTGGGATAGCCCTTTTTATTTTTTTTAAGCTCTCTGCACCACCCTGGTTTTGATCCATAGTTAAGTAATGTCTGTGAATTGGGAACATTGGGGGCTTTCTGTTGTACAGCCTTATTGATTGCTCTAAAATCTTGCCCCATCCTCCAGGCTAAGGAAGGTGTCGCCTTTTTCAAATCTTCAATTACTGGTGCTATGCCAGCCTTCGGCATCATGTTTGAGAGGATATTGCTTAATTCCAGGCCTATATTCCGTTTTGCCATTAATGTTTACTGGGACCACCTTTAATTAGCCCTACGTCAGATAGACCTTTTTGTCCATACATTTTCAAGTAAACATTCCTAATTTATGCACCAATTTATCATAGTGGATCTGGACACGGTGAATATTTCTGTCCCATTTGTAGATTTTAGGCTGCAGCGACATAGCGCTGCCACCAGCAGAAATGTCTACTTATAACTTAGAAAAAAAAACAGGCCCCCAAAAAAATGTCAATGTAAAAGATGCTAAGTTATATGGCGGGCGGAGCCGCTGCCTCCGTTACTACTCCTATAGGGATGGCTGGTTACAAAGAGGCGGTTGGCCACTCCCCCCTCAATGTCCTTAGCCTGAATTTTTTATTTTTTTTCTCAGTCCACACACATGCAGACACAACTTTTCTTGTCTTGCAACCGTTTTTCTCACTTCCATGCAACTTAATTTTCAACCACTTCTTTTCTGAATCTCTCTCTCTCCACGCTATATATATATATTCACAATCTGCTCTTCCAGCTGTGCACAAATATCAATCTACAGTTTGAACAAAAGGTTTGTCATAATTTGGATGTGCTAACACGTCGTCCTGCCAATATCTCTTTTCAAAATAGGTTAGACAATAAGAATGGTGACTGTGGACAGGTTGATCAAGTCTGTTCCACATTAGTCTCTAGAACGTCTTTCCCCCACTTACTGTTCAGGAGGTCCGTTTCAAGCATTCCCCTCATTTCTATAGTTTCCCGTCTACCTGTTTCCCCAAAACCCAACTCTTTCTCCACCTGGAAAGGTCCTTTCCATCGGGGTGTCCCAATAAACCAGCCCCCGTCGTTAATGATTCAACATATTGTTTGGTTACTTGATGTCTAATTTCGGGTCTTAGACCATTTAACATAACCAATTTCCATTATCTATAAGATGAAGTCACATCTGCATCTACTGTGAGACATTCTATTTCTTTGAAATACTTCTTCCATTCTAGACCTAAAGTCACTTACAGTCTCAGTTTCTCTTTGCTTGCACTGAGCCCTTGCTCATGGGTATTCAACCCGGATAGACTCACACAGACAAAAACAGTGATTAGGAAGATTTATTGACGTGTATTAGTTTTGGCGATCAGACCCCGGCGGTAGACGTCGATGTACAAGTCCGTGAACATCTTGGAGTTAGGGATGTCTTCCCCCGGAGCCTGGACACTGGTGGTGGTATAGGAGACCCGTGGAGGATGCACAGGTAGAAGCCGTGGAGGCGGGTCGCAGCGCAGCTGGGAAGCGAACGGATCATGATTGCTGGGGCTTAAAAGCGACCAATGGCGATGATTGGCTAATATGGAGATGCAGCTCTGACGCTGATGTGGAGGTGTGGACCTTTCAGGAGCGATCATTGGCTGGAGGTTGATGCTGAAGTTTGTCTACCAGGCTGAATTAACGCCTAGGCTTCATTACTTTCTTTACATACACAGATATTTCTGAGCAAGGTACTTTTCTCTTATGTTACTGCACTGTTTTAAAATCAGACTTACTAGATTAAAATAATGCGTAAGGTATAATTCTTCCGTTTTCAAGTTGCCGTGAACATACCCAAATTATCATTCGTCTAACATTAAACACGTATTAGTTAAAATGAATTTTATGAGAACCTCAGTTCACAAGCAAAACAATTTTTTTCAACATTGTATTTTCACTTATGGGCACTCTCCTGTCCCTTTTCCCTCTGGTTTACATGTTTCAAGTGTAATTTGTCAATGGGGTTTGCATTTGGGTCTCTATTTTTCCTGCGTGATTTTACTTCTAAGCTTTGGACTTGGACCATGCAGCCCTCAGAGCGGTCTCTGCAGAGTTCAGACTATGGTTAAAAGGGTTCTTGTTCGGATCCTTCCCGCTTCTCGCTCGCGGGAGGCGGCAGCACGCTATGGTGTCCATCAAAAACTAAATATTTAAATGCTTTACTCAAAGCCTATGGTTTAATTACCATTATTTCTGATGAATAAGACCTAGTGTGGCGATGCGTAATGTTTCACGTTCAGTTTGTTTTCACCTTTGGCGCAGAACAGTTCATACTGCAGGTTTTGGCCTCCTTTTGTCCACACGTGAGCTTTATTAATGAGACCCCAGGTCTGTTGCTCAGTGTTCTGACTGTTAGCGCTCGTGCTTCACAGCTAGAAGGTCCCGGGTTCGATTCCCACCTGGACGGGGCCTTTTTCTGTGTGGAGTTTGCATGTTCTCCCCGTGTCTGCATAGGTTTCCTCCGGGTACTCTGGTTTCCCCTACCACCAAAAAACATGTACAATAGGCCCGGGATGAATGATGTGAGTGGTTGGTGGTGGTCGGAGGGGCCAATGGTGCAGATTGGCTGCCTCGCTTCCGTCAGTCTACCCCAGGGCAGCTGTGGCTACAATAGTAGCTTACCACCACCAAGTATGGAGTGAATAAATAGTGCAATGTAAAGCGTCTTTGAGTGTCCAGAAAAGCGCTATATAAAACTGATGCATTATTATATCCGTGATCAGTAAATCCACTTCATTCTGCCTCGACGTTTCCAAGAGGAATATCTGTTTATCCGGTTCTCTTCGGAGTGGCTGGAACGTCTTGCCCATGCGCGGCTACATTAGCGGTTTTCCCAGGCGAACAAGCCGTAGGGGGCGCTGCTGAGCTGCTGAAGGCCCTGGGGGCGGACTGTCAATGTATATCGAATTCTGATTGGCTGATAATTCTGTCAGTCACCTGGCTGTCAATCACGTGTTCGGCCTGACAACACAGGGCCAGCAGAATCTGTGGAGAAGGCCCTGAGGAGGAGCAGCTCGCCAGAGGTGTTCAAGGCACTTTTTGAGTAGGAAATTACAGTTACACATCAACAAAACCAATATAAGCGACTCCACTGTACATTATATAAATAAATTAGAAATTAAATATACTATCAAGATATTTTACACTTTTTTTTCTTCATTTGGTCAGGGCCAGCAGAGAAGGCCCTGCTGGCCCTGACGGCACACCACTGTCAAAAAAGTATTCAGTTAACACAGACATTTATATCGGTAGTCTGGTGTTATAAGTGATTTGCCTCAGGTGCACTGTGCTTAGGACAGCATGAATAATAATAATAATAAAAATCTCCATAAAGCGATTGAAAGCGCTCGATATGATAGATTTCTTTTCAGACATGGAATCATGTCATGCAAATAACATTGATTAGGAGTTGAATAGATGTCGAAATTCAAATGTTTTTTAAACCTGGATTAAACTATACATATATACCTATATTCAACCTTTTTTAAACGATTATTTTGATTATTGGACCTACTTACCGCTCACCACATAAATCAGCCTCTAAACAGCATTCACCACGGTCATCATGTTGAGTCATTTCCACAGGCAGAACCGGTCCAAACTATGAATCTGAGGCATACACTTCCTCCTGTTTGTGTACATTATGCATCCATATAGCACTCAGAATCACCACTTTATCGAAGTTTACTCCGGTATTTACATTACGAAACTTTAGAGTGCATGCCCCATTTAAATCGTTATGTTGGTGCCTTTAGCGTGACAGTGCCTCCTGCAGTCCCAAGACAGATATTACAGCTTAATATTGCATTTACTTGACAGAGTCCAAAACTGTTTCAGCCTTTGCTTCCATAAATATAGTATAACCCACAACCAGTGCCTCCGTGAAGAATGTGCAGTAAATTAAAACAAAAGAAAAAATCATTTGGAGCAGAAGAGCATGAAACATGGAGGAAAGGCAGGAGATTGAGTTTGTGCCCAAATAACACCAGAAAAAAATGGTACACTCATTACTTAATATTTATTTTTGTATGAGGTGATATATTGGGGTAGATTAAAGTATAAAAGTTATCTCCACAACATTGAGTAAAGTATGTTTAATTTTTGTGCAGTAAATTCCCTCAATTTGTAGCTATCAAGATGTTACCACTGTAATTGTAGCGTGTTTGTAAACTTTGTTACAATCAATATTCAGTCATACATTTTAATTGCAAATAATAACTTTATTGTTTTCGCAGAAATATTTTATCTATGAATCCTTTTTTTTTAATAGTAATAATTATAACAATCCAAGGGTTTAGACACAAAAGTGGAAATTACAGTTGAACGGCAAAATATGGAAAGTGGGCAAAATTATTAAAACGTCGAAAAAAGTTTGCATTTAGTTCCACTGGCAAACAGCATCAGGAGATGAAAGTGGAAGAAGGTCGAGCAGATGTTAATTACCTTTTGACAATTTCTTTGGTTCCTGGGAGCTTTCCTCAGCAGCTGCACCTATGATAAATAAATAAAAATGGTGGTGTTTAGTAATCACGGTTGATAATATAATAATTGGAGCAACTAAACATTTAAGGGATAATTTATTTGTTTATTTGTGTTACTGTCTCTGTTTGCTCTTTTCTGAACCAGGTCAGCACCCTAATACTAAAGTAATGATTCACCCATTAAACCGTCGGATAAGTTATAGTCATGACTAAAGGCAAATGTATTATTTGTGTAGAACAGTTCATTCACAAGGCAACTCAAAGTGCTTCACAATCCTACAGTTAGCCTACATAAAATCAACTGAATCCAAACTAAACTAACGGCGACATAGTGGGGCAAACTAATTTATTGGCTTACTATTGATATTATTATCAGGTTAGTTTATTATGGGATCGTGAATTAATCATTAATCGTGTCCTGTTATGTTACTGGGATGTGTAGAACATGTAAGCTTTCTTCGGCTGCAAACAGTTATAGGCTAGTAACGTTAGCTTAGCATACACACCAGCTCATAATAAACAAATGACAAATAAATAGCCTACAGCGTGCGGTGGCCATTTAGTTTACTGATCACAACCAAGACAATTAAACTTTAAAAATGTATGAGCACTTACCAGTTTTGTCTTTCTCCGGCTCCTCTGTGTCTGCCGAGATGCAAAAATGTGATATATAAAATATGACGAAAATGCAACGAAAATTAGATGAAAACATGACGAAAATGCGACGGAAATACGACAAAAATACAATGAAAATGACGAACACACAACAGCTTAATAACATCTTTTTCACTGTGAGGTCCTGCGTATGTTGGACAAAAACTGTGATTTCTATCCAACACACATGACCACACAAAGCTGCTCTGTCAAAGTAGTGCCTTCAAGATGAATGTGAGGTCGAACTGTGCACCATGCCCACCTCGCTCCAGGTTGGGACTAAAGGACCTAGGGACTTAGATGCAATATGAAAGAATTAAGATGTTTGGTCTACCAGATCAAGTCACATCCGATTGGCCAAATGTGTAGATCTTGGAAAGGACTGTTCCTGTGTTACATTGAAGTGTGTGAGCCGATTACGCACAGGTGTCTGTCAGACCTTGTTCTGTGGTCCTGAGAGTTTACAGCCTATAGGTCAATGTAATGGCTTATTTGAGCCATTACATTGACGTGACAACAAAAATGAGGAAAGAGCTTAGGCCTTAGCTTTCAAATAAGCCGTTACACTGGCCTATAGGCTTCTCAGGTCAAGAGGCTTTTAGATTTGGGTTGAACTGGAGAAAATGCACTTGGTTAAGAGGTTAAGCTAGCTTTTGCTTTCTTCCATAAAATTCTGATGTTTGCGCAGTATTTCTGAAAAGAATCAATACAGTGTTGAGTTGAATGAGGAACATTGGGTGCGGGATCTTAGACTCAGCAGAAATTGCTTGGGAGTGTTGTACGAGAGCACGTTGACGAGCATTAGCTAGCTTGACTAGCTTAACAACCTTAAACCCTATCGCTTCTTGACCTGAGAGTTTACAGCCCTTAGGCCTATTTTGACATTTTTCGTTGTTTTTTGTAGGTTTTTTTCAAAATTTTTGTCACGCAACGAAAATGTGAGAAAAAACGCAACAAAAATGTGAACAAAACATGACGAAAATGCGCCAAAAATGTGACGAAAATATGACGAAAATTTGATGAAAATACAATGAAAATGACGAACACACAACAGCTTAATAACAGCTTTTTCACTGTGAGGTCCTGCGTATGTTGGACAAAAACTGTAATTTCTATCCAACACACATGGCCACACAAAGCTGCTCTGTCAAAGTAGTGCCTTCAAGATGAATGTGAACACACAACAGACTGAAAGCGAAAATATTTCGCTTTCCGTCGCTCAGCTTGTTCTACTGTCTTCGCCAGCCCCCCTTGTGCAGGAGCACGTGGAGGTGGGGTTTGAGACGCTGATGAAGTGTGTTAGCCGATTACACACAGGTGTCTGTCAGACCTTGTCCTGTGGTTGGTGGTCGTCGCTGCGAATGGCTCTGTATTTGCATAGAGTTGAATTGAGATCAACGCTATGCAAATGCCTTTGTCGTTCCAGTCGCCCGTATCCCGCCGCTCTCCTGTGTATTTTCGATAGCCGCTCTCCGGTGGCCAGCCAGCATTGGGAATGAATGGAAGCTGGCCGCTCGTTTCGCTCGTGCCGCTCTAAGGGTGAATGCGGTGCGGAGCTCCTGGTTAGTTTAAAGGACCTGTATCATGCTATTTTAAGCCATTCCAAAGTAAAGTATAGGCCTTTATATGATATATTGTACCTCTACCACTACGGAGCACTCATTTTTGTGATAAATATTAGTATTTTCTGGAGGTATTTTTCCAACCCGGAAGACAAAACGCTTGGATTCAGTTAACTCCGCCCCCTCTCGCCGCTCATACAACTTTAGCAGTAGTAGAAATATATATATCACAGCAAAAAGTGAAGTTATTTCATGATGCTGTTATAAGGAGTTAACATGTGCAACACAGCTTCATGGCTAAATGGCTAACACACACGCTAACATGCATTTTGATCGACTCACCTCTCTGATGTTTCCAGTATGGGATTTGCGCTGGTTATAAAAGTTAATCCACTTTGATTCTGGCCAAGGTTCATTAGCATCCATCAGCGACAGGCTCAGACAAACACTATTTTGACTGATAGTCGCTGAATCCCGGAGGGAAATGCCAACTTCTATGGCCTCTTCTTTAGGACGGTTGAATAAAGTCCAGTCCTTGCAGCCAAACGCGGTTTTCTCCGTGACATTATCGTGAGGTAAGAAAAAAGAACAGGTGTCCAGACTCCAGAGTAGGTTAGAAAAAGCTCCCTCTTCACAACTTTCGGTGCAACATGACATGACCATCTGTTCAGACCGTTCGGACGCTCAGGAGGAGCGTTTGTTTTCGGTACAGGGGCAGCGCAGCGTCAGGCACTTCCTTTTTTTTTTTTTTTTTTTTTCTTTTTTTTTTTTATTTATTTTTTCTTACGACAGAAATAATGAAAAAAATTGTTTTACAAATAAAAATCATGCCGTAAGGCATTAGATTACAGACGTCGAGCACTTCCGTTCCGCTGTGACGACACAACTGAACATGCCAGTCGTTTACCAGGAGAGGGCGGATCAGCTGCTCAGAGCGCAGGATTCAGGAGGATTACTGAGAACTGCGTGAATGAATCCAAAAACCACTCTGGGGGTGTTTTTGATAAGGAAATAGCATAACAACATGGTTAAAAGCTCCAAAAAGTCGATTTTGCATGATATAGGACCTTTAAAACCAGGGGTGGGACAGAAGCTCATCCATTTGCAGTCTGTTTAACGGCTGCAACTCCAGGCACGCGGTGAGGAAATTCAGGCACTCTGGAAAAGGGGGGAAAAAGAAGTTAGATTCTGAATCATATGCATCTTATCAAGATGGCTGAATGATTTTCTTTGTGTGTACATACTTTTGGAGACCCGCCGTTTGAATTTGAGATTATTCCTCAGATAATCCATGGTGCTGAAATCCTCCCCGGCCAGCAACTTGAACAGCAGCGCCCCCACCTGCCACACACACGTGGACTTTGCATTGTATGATCCGTCCAGGTAGTACTCCGGAGGGGCGTATTCAAACGTTCCTGAGGAGAAGCAGACACAAACATATAACCTACTTTATTATGGGCTGGTTAACCATTCAAAAAATTCAATATTTGGTTTTAAAATGAATCAGTGGGAGGGGCTGAAATGTTTTCAACACTACACAGGTTCTTAAGTTTTATATAACACTACTCTATAGGGAGAACATATCATTATTATCATACTACTTAAATTGCAATTTGCTGTTTGTGTCCTTTCAATTGGTGATTTGTATTTGATTCCGTTACAAAGTTACAGCCCTTTTAATATAAGAAAAAAACTGACATCTCACCTGCGTACTCGTTGTAAACTGGGCCCAGTGGACTCCCGCAGCCGAAGTCCACGATGCGCACTCGGTCACCACTGTCACTGGGCTGGACCAAGATGTTCTCACACTTCAGGTCTCTATGGAACACATGGTTGGCGAGCATGTCTTCCGTGGCGCAGATCACCTGCCTGATCATGTCCTTAGCCTTCTTCTCACTGAGTCGGCCTTTTTTCTCCTTGTCGATAAATTCTCCCAGGTTAATGGAGCCTTCAGGCTTCTCCATTACGATGATCATCTGCGACTTCATCTCGAACCACTCAATCAGAGACACGCCGTACTTCTGTCCCAGAGAGGTCTGGTCACCACCTGCACAGAGCATCAGCACCACCTCCAAGGGGACAATGTGCTCATCACCAAGCTCATCCCACTGCAGACAAGAAGAGATTATTATGTTGTAGATAATGCGCTCAGGCATAGAATTTTGTTAAATGTGTATCTTGTCTTGAATTTACTTACCACAATGGTGGGGATCATGGCAGCTTTAGCAACGCGCTTGATGGCGACCTGTGGGGAGAAAAAGTGAGAGGTTAGTACATCGTGTCCACAACAACAGAGTCATTGGGTAATTGAGTGGAGTCCTGAATGAACTTACAGACAGACCGTCAGACTTCCTGACACCATCAAACACAGAGCCAAACCCTCCTTGTCCGATCTGTGCCTTCTGACGGTATTTCCTCTGAAACTGCCCTACAAAAAAAAATGAAGAAAAACAAAATTATTAGTACATAGAAGGACATAAAACATGTATGATGTAACATAAATTATGAACAGAATGGACAGTAAAAAGGTGAGTGTGATCTTACTGAATCCGCCGCCCTTCAGTCTCATCACATGGTGGCCTATGTAGGTCTTCTTCTCTTCAGCCTCCTTCGCCACTTCCCTTCTATTGCACTGTCTCCTTGTGCTTCTAGGGGATGCTGGAGCCGCGGGCCCCTGGAAAACTACAACAAGAAGAAAGTAAAAACAAAGGTTAGCTGAGCAATAGATTTAAACACACACACGTCTAAACTACTTGTATAATACAAACTAGGACTATTTGTAGCAGTTGTAGAGACAGAAAGTAGACTTTAGAGTAAGGTGGGTGATATATTGCTATATAGAGCTACAATTAAACGTCGCCAAATCAGAAAAAAGTCATACCTTCGTCGTGGTTGCTGCTTGTGGTTTTCTCCTCTGCCACCTTCCTCCGCTTCCTTATCTGGAGCTGGACACTCCCTTCAGGGTCCTCATCAGAGTCCCCTTCTGCCTTTCTCTTCTTTTTACTTGAATCTGTAATTCAAAAGAAATATTAGTACAGCGCTACATCGTTAGGTACCAACAAAATCTCCAGTCTCCATTGTTTAGCAGTTCAAATTTCTTCTCTCAAGTGCTCAAATGTTTCTGAAAATTAGCCCCAAGAACTCAATCTTGACTTGACATACTCCGCTAATCTAATCGCAATTGCTATGCTTATGAGATGAATCGTGATGAGGTATTTATCCTGAGGCCCTTGTCGTACTAACCATGGTTGGTGTGATTTGAGTTGAAGAAAGGCAGCAAAGACGATGAGATTGACCCTTCTGCTTTCTCCTCAATCCTCCTTCGCTTCGGAGGCATGCTGCTGAATGGCTCCTCACGGCTGTGGGCGTCTGTTTGGGGCAACAAGCAGAAAGATCAGTGCAACGGTTTTACAAAAGGCTACACAACAATTGCTAAACAGGAAAATCCCCAAACAGACCCAAGAGGGCAGTGCTTTGTAAAAGGGGCCCTAGAAAGATACTACTGTGCGCCTGGAGCAGTCTCCTATAAGCTAATCAGTGGTTTCATTGTCCTTTTGGTAAAGTTATTGTAGAAACTAAGCTCGTCTAGACCAAACAGTGTTGAATGCTTAAGTAGTGCACAGGGAAAAAGTATTGTTAACTGTGGACTTAGCTATCTTAGGGGTTTTACAACTAACGTGAACAAACAAATGCTCTAAATTTCACAACACCGGGCTGAAAACATACTCTTAACCTCTGAAATCAAACAAATGTCGTTTGTTTTACGTTTGACATCACAAAATCACAAGAGACGAGCTAAATTCTCAGTTTGCGGGATTTAAATGCTCTAGAAAAGCTAATTTTCTGAACCGTCTTACCTGTAGCCTCCTCAGAGGTGTCGCGGGCGCGAGTCCTCCGTGTGTAAACCATGTTGACCAGACCAGACGTCCCAGCGGCTGTAGAGACGAGGCCCGCTCACGACTGCTGCTTCTGCTTGTGAGCTCAGACCTTGGTGTGAGGGTTTGGAACCTACACTCGTAAGGTTCAGACATTCTATAAAGACGCACCTGCGTTGCCACGGGGACGTCATGACCATATTTGGAATTCTGACGGAATGAGGAGAAAGCACTTTTTATAGACAGGAAATACGATTAATTTACTAAATTATCATATTATAATTATAATAATTATTACTATAAACTATAATTTCAAGTGATAATTGACATTATACAATTTTATTTTTTTATTTTTTTATGATGTATGTTTGAATTCAGAATAATCATTTATATTACTCTTGACTAAAAACTCTGCACTTTCATGCGTATCACCCAGTGTTGGATCTTGTGGGACTGTCATGGACCCAACCTGTGAAGAACCAACATGTAATTTGTGGCAAAATGTCAGGTTTTAAGTCCAAATTATCCATTTGGTTTGATTTATTGGACCTATAATTTAATGTTCATTTATTTATCAGGACAATATACATTTATATTAAGCTCAAAGATATTTTGTACCAAAGTATAGCTTAGCGGTAGCACAGCGGTTAGCACTCGTGCTTCACAGTGGCCAAAAAGATGGGTCAAATGCAGAGGACACATTTCGTTGTACAGTTACGTATAGAGCACCTTCAGACCCTCAGACCCAGGCCCTTCTGTCATCAATAAGAAAGCAGTCAGACATACAATAGCCATGACCTCCACACACATTTCGTTCTGCTGCTATCAGGCCGCAGGTACAGGACTCCGAGGTGGGAAAGGGCACGTTTTAGAAAAAGTTTTGTCCCCTCCACCATAGCTGCATTAAACAGCCTGTAATTTTGTGTTGATACTGTTCCTTTTCTGTCTGTTATGTGCGTTTGCCTTGTGACAGCTGTGAAAACACATTCTCTCCTTTTTTTTCTTTTGTAGTTGAATAGAATTTGTTTTGTTCTTCATTAAATAATAAGAGCATTATATTTGTGAAAACATTTGGACGAGGACCATTTAAATCTCATATATCACTGCCCATGGACACGAGCTGGAGACGTCCCGCTCCCAGTAAAATCAAATAAAAAAATCAGGTTTTAGGAGAGTTGAGTCCCTCACGGCAAAGACACATGATATTTTTTATCTAATATAATATACGGTTGTATCTTATTATATTTATCGGGTGAAATGTGACATGGTTGTTTGACTTTAAATATGTGCAGGAGCGGAGTTTGCATGTTTCCTCCAGGTACTCCGGTTCATGAAACTGACACAGTGACTTTGTGCTTTTCTCACAAATGTCTGAGTTTACAATACGAAGGGACAAAAACATGTTGTTTCACTAAATCAGGTGTAGGGCCTTTAATGTTAATAAATTACCATTTGCTACTCTCTCGTCAAAACTAAACTTTGCACCAGACTGTTTAGTAAGCCAAGTCATTCTCTGCGAAGGAGCACTTTAAGGTCGGCTATTTACCGCCAAATAACCGTCACATATGTTCCTCGTCGATGCAGTTTTGGGTCAATGACACGATCCGTGGTCTTGTCATTATTGGAGTTATATACATCCTCACACAGAACAACGGCTGGCGATCGCCGGTCAGTCTGGTCAAGAAAGTTGTGTGCACGCCGTTTATTGATCTGACGAGGGAAGATTAGGAAAACCAGGAAATGCATTTGGTTTGTTATGGTACAGGTTGTTGTCATACAGATGCTAAAACGTGAATGTGCAGTGCAGACACTTTGAACAATGTGGACTTTTTCTATACGGAGGCGGATTTTAAAATCCGTGGGCTGGGACAACATATTTTATCATATTGCAATACTTTTTGCTGCAATCCCATTGTGCACTACAATACTTTCAATACATGTGTTTGGAGGCGTTTTTTCTTTTCATCATGCACTCCTTTGTTTAACCTCTTAACCCCCACCTGAACCGAGCACTTTTTCTCCAGTTTGGCTTTACCCAAATCTTAAGGCTTCTTGTGAAAAGCGACGAAGACGTAACACGCAGCAAAGAAGAAACAAAAGAGCGACAAAAATGTGCTGGAAAAGCGACAACACAATTTAAAAAAAGCAACAAAAACATGAATAAAAGGTGAACAAAATGTGACGAAAACATGGAAAAAAAGTTACGGTCAGTTTTGTAGGTCTTAGCTTTACACTGGCCAAGAGGCTGTAAGCTCCAGTCTAGAAGCTTTTAGATCTGGGACTACAAACACTGGAACTCCTCAGGGCTGTGTACTTCCCCCCTGGTTCTTCTCCCTGTACACAAACTGCTGCACCTCCAGTCACCAGTCCGTTAAACTGATCAAGTTTGCGGACAACACCACCCTCATCGGGCTCATCTCGGTGATGAGTCCGCCTACAGGAGAGAGGTGGACCGGCTGAACGCCCAGAAGACAGTGGAGATGATCGTGGACTTTAGGAAAGACACAGCCCCACCGTCCCCCTCACCCTGACAGACTCTCCCACCCCCATTTCCATCGTGGACTCCTTCCGTTTTCTGGGCACCACCATCACCCAGGACCTCAAATGGGAGCCGACCATCTGCTCCCTCATCAAGAAGGCCCTGCTGGCCCTGACGGCACACCACTGATGAAATTGCGTTAAAGACACATACGAACACACAGGGATAATCTATGAACGCCCGCCTTTGATTAAAACAAATAGATGACAATTTTGACTCATTTAGGGCTTCTCGTAAAAGCAGAAGCCATCACAAACTTTAGAAAAAACCCAGTTTAAGTGCAGTTCGGGCCAAGACCCGGTTAAAGTTGTCAAATAAATGTCACAAGATAGATGACGCCTCTGTCTCAGCATAAAGACAGCCCTGGCGGTCAGAAATAAATGACGCTACTGTCTCAGCATAAAGACAGTGAGGCGCTCATGAGCACGGCACTTAGCTGACCCATATCCAGGATGAAAAAGGGCGCAGGAAAAGTTTTTTTTATTTTCTACATAAATGTGGGGTGGTTTTCCATGCTCTGAGGACATTTCTGGCTCTAGCTCGCTCAAGCCCTCCAGAGCACGGCTTTGCATATTGCGGGACGGGCACCCCCACCCACCAACAACAGTAATGCAAATAGTTACTTTCACTGGTAATGAGTTACTTTCATTATAGAGTAATTCAGTTACTAACTCAGTTACTTTTTGGAACAAGTAGTGAGTAACTATAACTAATTACTTTTTTAAAGTAACGTTCCCAACACTGATAATGAATAATAGCAATAGTTAAGTCACAAAATTTCTAAAAGATAATTTGTTATAGCAAAAGGTTCACCAAAGAGTAAAACAAATTAAAGCATTTTTTTTTTCTTTTCCTTGTAGAAGCAAGACTTAAAGAGAAGGCGCGAAACAAAAGCTGATCCAAAATCTCAACATGAACCTGATCCAAAAAGGGCAAAAGTCTGTCAATCCATCATACGAGACCTGATGAAGAAATGTGCTAAAAAAGGCTTGATACATGGGGGAAAGAAAGCCATCGCTCCGACAGAAGACCAATGGGAAAACATCATACGATACCATGAAGCAAAGATCCTACATTACAAGACGCACCCCATTCGAGGAAGAAAATTGAATAACCTAAAAATAAAAAAAACATGAGAACAAGGGAGGCCTGGCTAGAAGAATGCACAAATGTGCAAACGAAATGCAGGAAAAGAGGAACTTTAAAGAACTATCGTCAATCCTCGTAATGAAGCCAACGGATGAAGATAAAAAAAGTGACGTTCGATAAAGAGCCACTTCATGGAAATATTCCAAGGAAACTGTCAACAGGCATCTACCAAGTAAATGGATACAACACACACTCGCAACCACCGATGACACAAAACGGTCATCACGACACATCGGCAGCGGAAGTCTTTATCCACAAGATGACAAGCACCACAGGGGAGCATCATTTGATACCAGACCTCCACAGTACCGAAATCCTCACTCAACACCTACGTCAAGTCTATACCCATGGTCACTCATCGCAAGCGCAAAATCCAGCAATGCGCCGAAGCCTTCAATGACGCCACCGACGCCTCAAATGACTCAGAGGCACAGGGGGAACCTTGGCACTGACACCCCTGCAATGCACCCCAAATCTAACCAACCTTGAAGAACAAGTCAAATCAATACAAAATCAAGTGACGGCATTGACCAACATCGTGGAGATAGAGAGAATTCTAAAGGAACTGGATTATTTCATACAAGAAGAAAGACCCAGAAGCAAAGTGACAAACACAGTCAAGGTCTATCCATTGAGAACAACAGACAACCAACAAATGATTTATCAACCATTCACGCTTAAAGACTGGAGTTCCTTGATGTTGGTGCTGCCAAAACTAACCAAAGGAGGCATTCCATGGATGAGAGCCCTCATGAAACATACCGCCGGAGATAGAATTTGCTGGGGAGACATACACGCCGCCTTAACCAAGGCAGCGGATGAGACAATTGCAATCAACATCAAGAATGCAGTGGAGCATAGGATGCGAATGGTCCTACATAAAAATTCAATACATGTGTTTCGAGTTGCACTGGAAGAAGAATTGAAGTCAAGATTCCCATGTATAATGACTGACGAACTCATGTCACTACAGATGAAGAGTGATGAAGACTATTACAGCTACAAACAACGTGCCAAAAGCCTATACCACGATGCAACGGGAGAGCCGATTCAAGCAGGCACGGGAATGACAGTCATGTTCTACTCAGCCCTTGTCAAAGGGATGCCAAAGCCAGTGCAAGACGCCTTAAGTGAGGTGATGGGCTTATACACCAAAACTGAAGAAGAATTTGACGCACATTGTAACCACAACGTCACCAAGTGGTTGAACAATAACAAAGAAACTGACTCCAAGAAGAGAGAGATGGAGATGACAACGATGAAGTTACAACTACAGAAACTGCAAGCGGAGTCCACAAGAAGCAGCGGGAGCATATGAACAAAATGCATGGAAGTTAAAAGGGGCAGTGAAAGACACTGAAAAATTTGGAGAAATCATGAAGGAAAAATTGTGGCTCCAACCCTTTTACTTCAAATGCTGGTCGACGAATACCACCTCCCAACACATGGAAGCTACAAAGCCATTTTGAAACATCGATTTGTGGTGGCACCCACAAATGCAATCCATTCTACAATACTGGATTGATGATTGTCATGTCTGTCAAACTATGACTCCAAAAAGGCCTGCAGACCACCACCAGGCACCTTCACCCTCACGATCAAACCATAGTGGCACAACTACACCGGTGCAGAAAAAGAACTCATGATCTTCAAGAGGCTCCCGATCCAAACATGGACGTTGCTCCAGGATCTTGGGTTTATGTCAAAGTACATAAACTTAACAATTGGACCCAACCACACCAAACTGGACCATATCTCGTTCTTCAATCAACAGACAGATCAGTACAAGTGCAAAAAGGAACTTTCAAACTTTGGTATCACCTGTTTCATTGCTTCAAGTCGCCGGAGGATCCGACTCAACGGAGTCTAACCCAAATTGAAAAAAGACATTGCAAACGCTTCCTCTGACAATACGGAAGAAAAAGAAGATGGCTGTTCAGCATCCAACGCCGATAATGAAAACCACCATTCGCCAATTTCTACCCCTGGGGCTCCAGAAAATGCGACGAAAATTTGATGAAAACATGACGAAAATGCGGCGAAAATTAGATGAAAACATGACGAAAATGCGACGAAAATTAGATGAAAATTTGACGAAAATGCAACGAAAATTTGATAAAAACATGACGAAAATGCGACAAAAATTAGATGAAAATTTGATGAAAATATGACGAAAATGCGACAAAAATTAGATGAAAATATGACGAAAATGCGACGAAAATTTCATGAAAATATGACGAAAATGCAACGAAAATTAGATGAAAATTTGATGAAAATATGACGAAAATGCGACGGAAATTAGATGAAAATTTGATGAAAATATGACGAAAATGCAACGAAAATTCGACGAAAATTAGATGAAAATTAGATGAAAACATGACGAAAATTAGAGGAAAATATGACGAAAATGCGACGAAAATTTGATGAAAATTTGATGAAAATATGACGAAAATGTGACAAAAATTAGATGAAAATTAGATGAAAACATGACGAAAATGCGACGGAAATTTGATGAAAATTTGATGAAAATATGACGAAAATGCGACGAAAATTAGATGAAAATTAGATGAAAACATGACGAAAATGCGACGGAAATTTGATGAAAATATGACGAAAATGCGACGAAAATGCGACGAAAATTAGATGAAAATTAGATGAAAATGCAACGAAAATTAGATGAAAACATGACGTACATAAAATCAACTGAATCCAAACTAAACTAACGGCGACATAGTGGGGGAAAGATCAAACTAATTTATTGGCTTACTATTGATATTATTATCAGGTTAGTTTATTATGGGATCGTGAATTAATCATTAATCGTGTCCTGTTATGTTACTGGGATGTGTAGAACATGTAAGCTTTCTTCGGTGGCAAACAGTTATAGGCTAGTAACGTTAGCTTGGCATACACACCAGCTCATAATAAACAAATGACAAAAAAATAGCCTACAGCGTGCGGTGGCCATTTAGTTTACTGATCACAACCAAGACAATTAAACTTTAAAAATGTATGAGCACTTACCAGTGTTGTCTTTCTCCGGCTCCTCTGTGTCTGCCGAGATGCAAAAATGTGATATATAAAATATGACGAAAATGCGACGAAAATTTGATGAAAATATGACGAAAATGCGACGGAAATACGACAAAAATACAATGAAAATGACGAACACACAACAGCTTAATAACATCTTTTTCACTGTGAGGTCCTGCGTATGTTGGACAAAAACTGTGATTTCTATCCAACACACATGACCACACAAAGCTGCTCTGTCAAAGTAGTGCCTTCAAGATGAATGTGAAGTCGAGCTGTGCACCATGCCCACCTCGCTCCAGGTTGGGACTAAAGGACCTAGGGACTTAGATGCAATATGAAAGAATTAAGATGTTTGGTCTACCAGATCAAGTCACATCCGATTGGCCAAATGTGTAGATCTTGGAAAGGATTGTTCCTGTGTCACATTGAAGTGTGTGAGCCGATTACGCACAGGTGTCTGTCAGACCTTGTTCTGTGGTCCTGAGAGTTTACAGCCTATAGGTCAATGTAATGGCTTATTTGAGCCATTACATTGACGTGACAACAAAAATGAGGAAAGAGCTTAGGCCTTAGCTTTCAAATAAGCCGTTACACTGGCCTATAGGCTTCTCAGGTCAAGAGGCTTTTAGATTTGGGTTGAACTGGAGAAAATGCACTTGGTTAAGAGGTTAAGCTAGCTTTTGCTTTCTTCCATAAAATTCTGATGTTTGCGCAGTATTTCTGAAAAGAATCAATACAGTGTTGAGTTGAATGAGGAACATTGGGTGCGGGATCTTAGACTCAGCAGAAATTGCTTGGGAGTGTTGTACGAGAGCACGTTGACGAGCATTAGCTAGCTTGACTAGCTTAACAACCTTAAACCCTATCGCTTCTTGACCTGAGAGTTTACAGCCCTTAGGCCTATTTTGACATTTTTAGTTGTTTTTTGTAGGTTTTTTTCAAACATTTTGTCACGCAACGAAAATGTGAGAAAAAACGCAACGAAAATGTGAACAAAACATGACGAAAATGCGCCAAAAATGTGACGAAAATATGACGAAAATTTGATGAAAATATGACGAAAATGCGACGAAAATTTGATGAAAATATGACGAAAATGCGACGAAAATTTTATGAAAACATGACGAAAATACGACAAAAATACAATGAAAATGACGAACACACAACAGCTTAATAACAGCTTTTTCACTGTGAGGTCCTGCGTATGTTGGACAAAAACTGTAATTTCTATCCAACACACATGACCACACAAAGCTGCTCTGTCAAAGTAGTGCCTTCAAGATGAATGTGAAGTCGAGCTGTGCACCATGCCCACCTCGCTCCAGGTTGGGACTAAAGGACCTAGGGACTTAGATGCAATATGAAAGAATTACTTGACAGAGTAATTCTGTGAATGAATTGATCACAACCAAGACAATTAAACTTTAAAAATGTATGAGCACTTACCAGTGTTGTCTTTCTCCGGCTCCTCTGTGTCTGCCGAGATGCAAAAATGTGATATATAAAATATGACGAAAATGCAACGAAAATTAGAAGAAAATTAGATGAAAATATGACGAAAATGCAACGAAAATTTGATGAAAATTTGACGAAAATATGACGAAAATAAGACGAAAATTAGATGAAAACATGACGAAAATACGACGGAAATTTGTTGAAAATATGACGAAAATGCAACGAAAATTTGATGAAAATTTGATGAAAACATGACGAAAATGCAACGAAAATTTGATGAAAATTTGATGAAAATTTGACGAAAATGCAACGAAAATTTGATGAAAATTTGTCGAAAATGCGACGAAAATTAGATGAAAATATGACGAAAATGCGACGGAAATTTGATGAAAATATGACGAAAATGCAACGAAAATTAGATGAAAATTTGATGAAAATATGACGAAAATGCGATGAAAATTTGATGAAAATTAGATGAAAACATGACGTACATAAAATCAACTGAATCCAAACTAAACTAACGGCGACATAGTGGGGGAAAGATCAAACTAATTTATTGGCTTACTATTGATATTATTATCAGGTTAGTTTATTATGGGATCGTGAATTAATCATTAATCGTGTCCTGTTATGTTACTGGGATGTGTAGAACATGTAAGCTTTCTTCGGTGGCAAACAGTTATAGGCTAGTAACGTTAGCTTGGCATACACACCAGCTCATAATAAACAAATGACAAAAAAATAGCCTACAGCGTGCGGTGGCCATTTAGTTTACTGATCACAACCAAGACAATTAAACTTTAAAAATGTATGAGCACTTACCAGTGTTGTCTTTCTCCGGCTCCTCTGTGTCTGCCGAGATGCAAAAATGTGATATATAAAATATGACGAAAATGCGACGAAAATTTGATGAAAATTTGACGAAAATGCGACGAAAATTTGATGAAAATTTGACGAAAATGCAACGAAAATTTGATGAAAATTTGATGAAAACATGACGAAAATGCAACGAAAATTTGATGAAAATATGACGAAAATGCAACGAAAATTAGATGAAAACATGACGAAAATACGACAAAAATACAATGAAAATGACGAACACACAACAGCTTAATAACAGCTTTTTCACTGTGAGGTCCTGCGTATGTTGGACAAAAACTGTAATTTCTATCCAACACACATGACCACACAAAGCTGCTCTGTCAAAGTAGTGCCTTCAAGATGAATGTGAAGTCGAGCTGTGCACCATGCCTACCTCGCTCCAGGTTGGGACTAAAGGACCTAGGGACTTAGATGCAATATGAAAGAATTACTTGACAGAGTAATTCTGTGAATGAATTGAAAATTAGATGAAAACATGACGAA